>JAAAKB020255004.1:0-10561 GCA_010014835.2 Apostichopus leukothele | reverse complement strand
CTATGTTGGGACCGAGGTGATTGTTGGGGGTTTTCCTTTTGGAGGTTAGGGGGCTCTTGTGGGGGGGGCTGTGTTTTGTTCCGGGGTTGTTTTTTTTGGGGTGGGGGGGGGGGGGGGGGGGAGGGGCTAGGCTACGGTCCTGAATATATCGATCATATACAAATATATAATATTACGAGTGTGTAAGTACAAACAGGTATCTCATATATTTACGGACCCAAATGACAACAATCAATTCCCATACGAAGCACGGAATTTTGTCTAAAGTTGTCAAAAATTGTTCAGAGAAAACTCATTCTATGCCTAGTATGGCTAATGAGGTAAACCTGTGAAGCATATCACAACCTGCTATATATAACAAGTACCCAATCGAGTATCTTGCAGAAGCCATTATCTTACTTATTTTTTGCCGTCCACGTTTAGTCCCTAAAATTTTCTCTGGGAGAAGGAGCACTTACTCTCGTCCCCTGGTTACGCCACTAAACCCCTCCCACACCCACGTAGGCATTGTGATAAATTACAAAGAAATTTCAGAGTTTAATACAATTTTGTCATGTATTCTCCATACATAACGACTGTTCTAAATACTTCAGTCAAATTGATGGCAGAAGAGACTCCCTCGGAGGATGGGAGGGAGTGTCATAATTCTATAATTTTTTAGGAATCTTTTGAGATGTATGCGACGACAATGCTGGATGATTCACTTGGATCTTAGCTTATGCAAAGAGAGTGCAGGAGTGATTCACATACCTCATAATCCTTAGAATGTATAGTGAAAGCTGTGAGATAAAAAGTCGATACATTTTCGAGAACAGTTCTTTTTTTTTATAGATAAAATGTTGACATTTTCTGTCCCATCTGGACCACAGTAGCATCTACAAAAGTAATTTCTTCTAGGGTTGATCCCCAAACTGGTCACCAGTTTTCTGTCCAAACTAAGAAAAAAAGGTTTTCTGTCCAAACTGCCCCCAAACTTTCCTACCCCCACCCCCTCCTCCTCCACGTATTGATAGATTCCTTTGCCACTGAACTAATTGGCCTCCTGGAAACAAAGGTATGGGTACTGGGGAGTAGGTGGAGTTACATATTAAAGCTAATTTGTGTATCTTTCTGGTCAAGATAAAGTGCATTTGCATCCATAGTGCTGCGTCGTTAAGTTTGACCCACCAATCTTGAAAGCTGGTCGACAACCCTGTCCCGTTGAGGAAGATAGCATCTCACAGCTTTTCATTATCATCAACGAATGAGGTTCATACATTATCATATTAAGTAAATTTGCCAAGTTGACCATGTGATTGGAAGATATCCCTGGAATTATGAAAATAGTGTCTCATCCTTAAACTTCATCAGTGATTGATTGTTTGATATCTATACAGAAGCATCATAAGCATTGCTGTAAATGGGCATAACATGACATCAAAATGAAACAGTTACCTCAATTTGCAGAGTAAGTATATTAAATTGTATTTCTAAAAATGACACACATATGGCCATACCCAGTAAGGATAATAATCAATATTTAAGAACAAGGAAAATTGGAACAAATCTACACATATTGGAGATAATCAATATCAATAAATAATATAATAATTATCTAATAAGTATAACTGGATTCCAAGACACAGATATTTACTGCTTAGCAGGAAATAAAGTTTAAAAAAATATTTCTTTCTCATGGGATAGTGAGGGTATATGGTTTATATGGTATATGGTTGAAAAATTGTTGGGAGTCTCAGAGTGGATTCCCATTCTATCCCGCACTGACATCTGGAATAAATATTTAACCTGAGCAGTGATTTAAATTCTGGTCACATCACCGATAATATTGCCAGATCTGATTACTAAAAGGAACATGAAAACTATATGTTACATGTTATATAAAGTGTTAATGTTCTTCCAAACAGAAAAACATTTGCAATGATCAAATAATCTAATTCGAACAAAGCAAAATAAATGTTTGGTCCAGTTGGGTTGATGGGAGTTGACAAATTGTTGGGAGTCTCAGAGTGGATTTCCATTCTATCCCGCACTGACATCTGGAATAAATATTTAACCTGAGCAGTGATTTAAATTCTGGTCACATCACCAATAATATTGACAGATCTGATTACTAAAACCAAGATGAAAACTATATTTACAAAAAGTTACAAATTCTTTTGTTCAGTGAGTTTCCTCTTTTTTTTCAGGACAGCTCTTTGCAAAAGTCTTAAGTTAAAGTTAAGTTTATTTAATTTCCAGTAATAATTAAAGATATTAATGTATTTAAAACAATTTATTCAATGTCCATGACAACAACAAATTTATAATTTAAATAGTGTTTTAAGAAAATACACATGAGACTTTTTTGCTATTATTAAGTACAATTTTTACCTGGCAACTTTCAGTTTGAAGAAAACATATTAATTATTATCATTTCATATTGATATACAAGAAGGCACTGAAGGCAATTACTACTGTTGCTTTTTTATGACAAATTCAATTGATGCCCAGTAAGGTTTCTAAAGATAGGCAAGTACGTACACATATTTCAAAGTAAAATCATGAAAAGTGGAAACTGATACATAGGAACTAAGACTAAAAATTAAAGATTTGTAAATACATGCTGCACTTAAAAAGACATTTATTGATGATAAGCATGAAGATCAAATTGGACAAAAATTCAATCCAACTTCATAATTTATTCTTGAGCGTAACTCCTTCATAGCTATGGGAGTATTAGATTGATTATTTCAGACTGGAACTAATGGCAAGGTGTATATTACTGATATTTTACATTGACTATATAGAAGTGTGCCAGGGGAGGTCCCTAGAGCAGAGAGTAGTTCAAATGTTATAGACTATTGAAACACTCATGTTGAAACGGCCTGAGGTATCGTCCTTGAGTTAAGATTATTTCTGTTAATTATTTTTGCTATTACTTTTCAATTGTTATGTTGGATACCATATGCAGGGGGTGGTAGAATAGATTGTTGTATCACGCTTGTACAATCAAGTCCAGTCTTATCTTTACTTGTTTTCTTTCTTTCTAATATGTGTCCACTCACAGAAACGTTCATGATTCTTCAAAAACAGTTGAATAATCTGTACCAAGCATCATTTTTGTCATTTGTACATGATTTCAGGTTCCTAGGCATTTCATCTCACTTCAACTTTTAGCTCCCCGAATTGATACACTGGCCATCACTTCTCTCTTAAAGTGACCATCACTTCTGGCCATCACTTCTCTCTTAGAGTGATGTAGTTAGCACAATGACCAGACGGCTTCAGGGTTAGTTGTTCGTACATCCCAAAATCCTGGTCAGGTACCAACTTGAAGGTTAGTTTCTGGAGAAGTTTACTAAGAATGATTTTAGCTTCAATCTGTTTAATAAAATAAAAGAAAAATTCAATGTGAGAAAGTCTGACAAAGATGTAAAGTTCACCTCACATGTAATGAAGAGAGTTTGAGAATTCTGTAAAACTGTTAGACTGGTTTCAAAAGTAAATTCTTCAGTTTTAATGATCTGGTAAAAATGGTGGAACAGATTTCAAGAGCTGGAAGAGGGTGGTCTTTAAAGTGCACGCTCCCCCACGATACGAAATGTCAGAACTTCTACAGGAATACCTTCTTTTAAATTACTTTATCGTATAATGACCTATCATTACTCACCATGGCAAACTGTTGACCAATACAGGAACGAGGCCCTAATGAAAATGGGAAGTAGGTGTACAAGGTTCTGAAGGGAAAAAATCAAAAAGGTCAAAGTTTCTCACTGTCCTGTTGATTCAGAAATGATCATGAAAAATGTTCTAAAATGAAACTTATGAATAGGAAGTGATCATAAGAAGCCTGAAATAAATTTTCACAATGAACAATAGCTTTCTACATGCAGGCCCATAGTCAGAGTTAATTTGTTTTTTAGGGGAGGGGGGAGGGGGCCACAAGGAGTGGGTACAAGTTGGGTGATTGTTTAAGGCAAGGGACACTCCCCTTTTGAGAAATTTACAACTTCTGACTGGGTGCTTAATATTTTCTTTATATCAGTTAGGGAATACTCACTGGTCCTCGTTTAGCTTGAATCGCTCAGGGTCATAGGTCAGTGGATCCTTATAATACTGCTCCATTCTACACATGGCAAAAGAAGCGACCTAGTAAAAAAAAAATAAATAGCATTTGTATCACAATTTTTTCAAAGAGATCGTCATTACCGTCGTCCTTTAAAAGCACATATGGCCTTAGTATCGCAAAGTTACCGGATACCGTCCTACAAGATAAGGATTTTATCTCTCAGTAAATCCCATTTCTACATCTCATTTCCTGCTATATATCCTTCACAGTGAAGCCTTTCGCAGATGATATCCCAAAGCTGACATCTACAAGAATTTTGTTCATCAGTACATCTCATTCTCTAAACTTCATCTCCATTGACCTCATACGTGTTTTTGCAGATGATATCCCAGGATGGCATCAATAACATGTACAAGATAAGAACGTTTGTCTATTGGTATATCCCATGTTTAACACCCATTTTGTGATACAGCATTCCAAGTGTAGTGGTTTACATATGATATCCCATGATGATAACATTCTCCTATCCCTGTAAATGGTTACTCACAAATAGTGTTGTCCCTGGTGGCACTTTGAAGCCGACGACGTCCATTTCATCGGGAATGACGCGAGCTGAACCTCCTACCGGTGGATAGAGGCGGAGGGTTTCTTTGAAGACCTAAGGAATACAAAATATATAAATACTGGAATGTATCAAAACTAGAATGCAAAAATAATTAAATAATTTAAAAAAATAAATAAATAAATACTGGAATGTAAAAAAAATAAAAAATAATAATATGACTGGAATTGGAATGAACTAAACAGAAACAGAAATAAGAATAAAAAGGTGTTATCCAAAAGCATCCAGTATTGGAAACACCGAGGGATAGAGGAACACATTATGCCATCTTTTCGTCACATTATTTCATAAAATCAAAAAAGAAAATTTTACTCAAAGGTGAGAAAAGAATAAAGAGACTAAAACATAATTTACAAAGAGATGGATGTTCTGCATCCCATTCCTCTAGTATTTGCTCACCTGTTGTATCGTCGATGTCAAACTTGAAGTAGAAGACGGAGAGGAGACCAGAGTTCCGCTCCACCTGTAGAATCTCTGGGTTGAGCCGGGTCAAATGGAGGATAAACTCTGCCAGACCCAGGAGAGCAAGCTGGCTGGTAAACTGAGATGATCAAAGAAGCAAGAACAAACAGACATGATATTACGGCTGTTCTTATGGTCATATAGCTGTAACCACAAACTCTGTTTTAAATCCCGACAGGCCCTAAGCTTTCTGTGTTACTTAAAGGTCATCAGTTTTGTGCCCAATTAAAGCCTGCTAAAATATTGCTAAAAGTTTTCAAAAAGTAATTTCCTGGAGGTTCTGACTATTCAAATTATTCCCTGACAAGGAGTGTCAGATTAGACAATTAAATATCTCAACGAGGAAAAAATTCTTTGAGGATGGAAGTAAACTTTTATCTTGAAGTTTAAACATGTGTGACCATTACCAGACTTTCTAGCATATTTGGAGGTAATACTGATGACATTTAAAGCAGCTTTTAGAGTTAATTCTGATCATTTCTTTTTCGATCCTGTCTGACGTTAAATTCACGTAACAAACGTAGTTGACTACCTTGAATACTCAAGTTGCACAAATCAAATAAACTGTCAACTTATACTTTTAACATCTGATTAATTACTACTTACAAACCAGAAACAAAAACGATTTAAGGTTACAAAGTTTTTTTTTTTGAGATGCCAATCGAAATTGAGGTAATGGTTAAATGCATCTAATTGAACCATCTAAAACTAGACCAGAAAGCCAACAGTGTTTACATACAGACTGAGGACCCCCATTGTTCTTCCTATCATCCAAATCCATGTACCCTAACCTTAACAATACCTCTTAACAATAGAATGCTTCTGAGGACATGGACTGGCTGAATGCCAGTGGATTTCACCATTTGCCATGTGACCGACATATCCTCACAAACAGACATCCACAAGTCAACTAGTTCTTCATTGGGACAAGTTTAACACTGTCCATACACACAATATGTGCTCTTATGTGTGATACGCCGTGACAGGAATGGTTTGCTGTGACAGCAATGGTTGGCTGTGACAGCTACACACGAGTGACACCGACGATGACTCACCACTTTTCTGAATGCAAAGTAATCGGTAGCCGTGGGGAAGGTGCGGACCGCCCAGTCCTTCAGCATACTCCTCGGGACCATGTTGGATTGTACCTCTTTGAGAATATCTCGCAGGACCTGATGGCTGACCTGAGACCCCCTGGACTGTACCACTGCCAGCCGTTCGTAGTAACGGCTGATGGGGGCGTCGTATTCTACTTTGTGCTTTAAGCTCCATTCTTTGTAAATGTCCAAGAGAGAGACCGACGAAGGGCTGTCTTCGACCAGTCGCATCTGAGGTGACACTGCCACAACCTTCGGGACGGTAAACTGTAGTTGTCGTTTAGCCGTCTCCTGTTAAGAAATATTTGGAAAATTCATTTGTGCATTTTTATTATTTTTTTGTTGTTGAAAACTAAAGATATTAAAAAAATTGTTGCAACGTTGGATCACAACAAAATACTGCCACCCTGAAGTTTTTATAAAAATTATTACCTAATACCCCCCCAAAAAAAATTTTAATATAGAAAACTTAAGAGATAAAAAAAAAGGTTGCAAAGTTGGATCACAACAAAATAATACCACCCTTAAGTTTTCATAAAAATTATTACCTAATACCGAACAATTTGCTGATCTGGCAGACGACTCTTTAACATAGAGCATTTTGAACTGGAATGAAATGGTAAATCCACGTACAGATTACATCTAAATAAACGGAAATAATTCCTTCTTTTCCACTCTTTGGAAAATCATTTTATGTATGGTCCCTTTTCTAATATAAGCCCTTGACGATCAAGCATGTTCCTTCAAATCGTTGAAGTTTTAAAGAAAGGAATCTATTTTTGGTCTTAAAAGCTATTTTTTATGGAAAGGCTGTAAATGTTTGATTAATGCAGCTTAATTAAGCCAGAAGTATCAATGTCATAATCCAAAGTTCTGTGAATTAAACATGCTTCGTTTTACGCTACAGCCTCACGGCTATCTTGTTTCGTTTAACCAGTGCAGGTTCACAAAACTGACGTCAAACAGTGACCTGCACTATATCTGTACTTTGTGGAATACCTGGTCAGGGGTGACAAAGTCTCCTAAAATGTATTCCTTAAAAAGAAAAAAAAGGCTTCCAGACTTGCATCTGAGTATAATATTTGAGAAGAATATTGTTGCACTCTGACTAATCCCTTTAAAATGATTTCTGAGTAAGACATACCAAAAACCTCAATTGACAAAATAATGGCCACTTATTAATACAAAATTATCAGACGTATTGTACAGCAAGTTAGCATTGATTTCTATTAAAGTACATTAGACCTTTCATGTACCTGCTTTTCTAACACTGCCAGAAGCTACATGGCAAACATGTCAAATGTCTCACATACATAAATCCATTAAAAATTTGAAAAAAAAAAATACAATGCTAATGGCAACCTGTTATTCCGTTAGCTTTCTATGCTTAGATATCACATCTTAAATCATTGTACAATTTCTACTTGTTTTTCCTTTATGAGGTTACATCCATTAAATACAGTAGCATATGCCCAAGGCAACTTTATCAACACCGTATGGGGAACTAGGTCAGGTAAACAGTGGTTGGCACAACATGCATTGGAAATGTTGCCCACATCCCTAAAGCCTATGTGAGATTGAATAGTACAGTGGCATGCATACAGATTAAAGGATGACATTAAAAGTTTACTGTTGGTATTAATGCGACAGTCTGAACTCTGAAGCAACAGTATCGAAGGTCTCAGTGCAAGCTAATGTTTCTAAATCTCACATGGCTTTCAAGATATTGTGTCTTCAAAATATGCAAATATGTCTGCTAGTGGTTTGAATAGGACAAAATTGATGATGATGATGATGATGAGGGTTGTAAAGTGGATTGTGATGGGGATGATGGTGATGATGATGGGGGTGGTGAAGTAGATGGTGATGGGGATGATCATGATGATGATGATGGTGATGATAATAATGATGATGATGATGATAAGGGTGGTGAAGTGGATTGTGATGGGGATGATGATGATGATGATGATGATGATGGTGGTGGTGATGTGGATGATGTTGGTGGTGATGATGTGGATGTGGATGATGATGATGATGATGATGATGATGGGGGTGGTGAAGTGGATGGGGATGATGATGCTGCCGAAGATGATGGGGATGGTGATGATGATGGTTGTGAGGATTTCCAAATTGTCTTCCCTACAAGTATAAAGTCGTGAGTCGTGAAGTACTGGTACAGGAAACTATACTGGGAATAACAAAGTCTGACGTTTTCCAGTCTAAGAAGATATATGTTACTACAAGTAGGTTGAACGTTGATGATGTTCCTAAGAGTGTGAACATTGACAACAGGGCAAACATTCCTCGTACATCTTATTATATCTCAAGGTTAAATCAACAAGAAGAGTAAAATAGGAAAGTAAAGGGTTCGAAGAAGATGACATCACATACCACTCTCTAAAGACACTGGGATATAGAGAGTACACAATGGAGGATTATATTGATAATAATAATGATGATAATAATAATGACAATAATAATAATAATGACAATAATAATAATAATGACAATGATAATAATAATGATGATAATAATATGATGAAAATGATGATGATGATGATGATGATGATGATGATGATGATGATAATAATCATAATCATAATAATAATAGTAATAATAATTATAAAAAGAGAAAAAAGAAGACAAGTATATTGTAAAATAGTTATATAGTTATTTTAGTAGTTTTTCACATATTTGATGTAGTTTTACACTGTATATTTAACTAATTTCCTCTACTTTACATTGTGTAATTTTATCTTTGTTCTAAGGTGTATTGGTTTTGTATTTATGTTTTACAACTTTGTTTTGATGTATTATGTTTTGTAAAGCGCTTTGAAGCTTTTGCATATTGCGCTATATAAGTTGCATATTATTATTAAGTACAGATAAACCAGATCCAAGATGATACATTAAGATGAGTGACCTTCTCCTCTCCTCAAATGTCCTATTCTCTGACAATGTTTGATAAATCTTACCTTTCTTTTAGCCAGAAACTGATTCAGCATCCTCAGGAGCTGTAGGACTCTCTCCTCTCTTCTGGATTCTCCCATGCTAGCATCATTAACCACCAAGTAAGGATAGATCTAGAAATAAGAAAGAAAGGCAAAAAAATATCATCAAATACTAATTTAACAGAATAAAACCAACCCTCTCACCATAGACTTAACTTGCCCTGACGTTTAAATTTCAAGAAGACATTTTTTGTAATCAAATTTAAAGGATACATAAAACAAAAGCCGAATGCTGACGCCAGGACCTGACTAGGTTTAAAGCAGGAATTTAAAATGAACAAAGTAAACTCTACCTTTCCATTGCTTCCCCTGATGTAGAGCCTACGAGCAGCAGTGTTGTGTTTGTGTACAATCTCTGCTCTGGGCATGAACCTAGCGATGCGTATATTGTAATGGCTGTGCTTGGGTGTCAGGAACTCTCCCGGAAGTTCCACATCCGCTGTAGATGAAGAGAAGTTACTCAAAAACCGGCATTTATCCTCAATTAGGAATGACCTGTTGAGAAGAAGATGAAGGTCAAAGGTTATTCAGATGTTGCAACTTAAATCTTTTAAGACAAGTTAAAAACACAATTGTATGATTATGAAGAATGTAACAGTAAATTCAGGTACCTAAAAAACAAAAAAAACTAAAAATTCCAGTAAGTTATGTTTTACTTTTTTTTTCCTTTATAGAAATTAAACGGCTCGCATTAAACAAATGTCTTACATGGAAACAAAAAGGAGTGTGAATGTAACACATAACTATTGAATATTCAGTCTCTGTTGTAAAGGCACACTGTGACAAAAATATCCAATCAGGAGTGTAGCATATGAAAAAATGGGCAAATAATGTCATTTTGAAGAATGTGCAGAACATGGCAAACCAAAAAATATCAAAATGCAGAACCTCGAAAGAGGAAACCCTTTCAAGCCTTACATTTGATTCCACTTTTAAAGTTCAGGAGGCCATACCTTTACGATAAAAAAAAAAATGACTTACTTTGGTCCAAGCTTAGATCGAGCCTCCATGAGTTTCACCCATTTCTTGAGCATCCCGATTAGATTGTGAAGTTTCATGGCACCTGGAATGTCAAAGTTGAAGTCTGTCGTAAACTGGTTCTTGAGTTTCTGGAATACCGGGTCCTGGGCGGTTGCCTGGACCCTCCTCGTCCACAGCTCTGATGCCGCAGTCGAGAATGTCGACGCTACGCTGTTGACATTCTCAAAGCCGACTCCAAAGGTCTTGACCAGTTTCTTGACGAAGCTGTGAGTGTGTGGAGTGACCTTGGCGTCGATGACTGTAGACAGAGCATAAAGATGGGGGGGGGGGTGCATCAGGT
>JAAAKB020254993.1:0-10561 GCA_010014835.2 Apostichopus leukothele | reverse complement strand
TACATTTGTGAAAATATTATCGATCAATGTTGCAGTATCGCTTGTTATACGAGTGGGTTTATCAATAAGTGGGTACAAACCTCGGCTGAAGAGTTCACCTAGAAAGAATTCACTATTTTCATCCGTAAGAAGATCTATATTAAAGTCACCGCATAAGTACACATCACAACTTTTGTGTTTGTCTAATTTTTTAAGTTTTTCGGTTAATACATGATTAAGGCATTTAGAGCGTCTGTAAACACAACTAACGATAATACTTTTCTTCTTTATTAAGGAAATCTTAACTGAAATTCCTTCAAGATAACCTTCCTCTGAAAAGCACATTTCTTCCAGCTTTTCGTAACAAATAGTATTGCGAACATAAAGAGCAACTCCACCTGATTTGATGCCTTCAATTCTATCCTCATGAAGCATATCATATCCATCAATTTGATAAAGTGCTAAATTTGAGGACATTTTTAACCACGTCTCACTTATTGCTATAACATCAATATCACTATTCAACTTGCTCAAACAACGCTCTAGATGAGAAAAATTAGCATTCATACTTCTACAATTGAAATGGATCATGGAAAATCTTTTTAGAGTTTCAATTTGACTTTGAAATTGTTCTTCTGTGTAATAATGACAATTGACATTCACATTTTTCAAAAAATCATGTTCATGTTCTGTATACTGGAAAGTCTCGATGGTAACGTTGCAACTCTCCCTGAATAAATTGGAAAAGATATCGTCAGATTTAACCTTCATTATATCCATTATAAAAGGCTTTTCCCTGAATAAATTGGACAAGATATAGTCAGATTCATCATCCATTATATCCATTATAATAGATTTTTATGATCTTCCTAATAAAATATATAAGTGGTAGCTTCGCCGAGTGACTTGTGGCCTTCAGTTTGACGTCACAAAACGGATAACATAAGACTTCTCTGCATTCAATGTTCACTGTGTGTTGGTAATTTGCAAAGACGATTCGAAAACGATTTTCACATGATCACAGTTAACTCTGATTGGATAAGAACAAGAGAGAGAGAGAGAGAGAGAGGCAATAATGTCATATCACTGTTATATTGAAATACACAACAGGCCCTTGCCTGGCTGAGGCATGGGTGGTGGCGGTTTGGTGTCTCCCGATGCTGAATAATGTACCCCATCCAATTGTCAAATCTGCCAAATAGTTGTGCTTTAAAGTTCCAATGTTTCGAAACGTGATGATACAAATACGTAAAGTGCATCACAAGCTTTTGTTTTTGTGTAATTTTTCATTGGCGCTTAGGGTGAGCTGGAAATACCCCTCCCCCTTCCCTCCCCGTCTGGACACACACCTGGAGCTAAGGGTGAGTTGGAGCTACCCCCACCCTACCCGGGCACAAAATAAACTTCCCATTGCCTTTAAGGGATTGTCACATGCTTGTCACATGTTTCTCATATCTCTCATTTATACATTGAGAAAGCTAAATGAACGTGTTAGCAAATCATTGAGGGAAGAATTTATTGCACTAGGAGGTGATTCGAAACTGTGCATGTTAGGAATACAAGTTTTGTTTAACCTTTCATTTACGTGATTTCAACGAAGTTTGAGCAGATTTTGAAAGAATAAGACACTTTCCTAAATTCGCGAACAAACAGCAATTAACACCACAACTATACTATTCATCAACGCAGTAACATATATCAGAGAGTTGTAAAAGTTCCCTGCATACACTACACAATACGGGAACTGATGAACACACAGCATTTACAGTTAATATACCGAGTATCCTACAATACTGTTTAGAACTCACTGAGTGGCAAACATATTCCCAGCAGACCACTATTGCATGCTTCAGCGAATTTCAATATGCCAACTCTGTATTATAAATACATAGGCATGATCACACAGTTTTTGTTTTTAAATTAGGAAACAAACCTGAGCAATGTAATAGTGTTCTGACTTAGATGGCTGGATACTTTAGTCAGGAACCAATCCCAGGGATCACTGTGTGTGGGATGACCTCCTTTTACAGTCCTCTGCTACCTACACAAAAAATAATTACAAAGGTATATTTTTATATAGCCCCATGCACCTTCCATGTATACTTAATTTTAGACTTAATTTATAGCACAAATATGCCTCAGAATGCACTATTTCACATATCAGAGACGAAATGAAAGGCGTCTACTCCCTACCCCTCTCTTTATTCCCTTCCCCGATATGCCCCATGTAATTGTCCAGCCTGTGTACTGGATCGGCTATTGCTAAACAGTAAAATTTGGCACCAAAAGGAAACTCATCATGCTAATGCTTGTTACGGACGGGGATCGTGTGAACGTCTCCGTCGCTATGATATATTTCTGATAAACACTGGTAACCCACCCAACATCCAATGCACTCCTTTGCCACTGGTCGGTGATGGTGTGTGTTGTGGGGGGGCGGGGAGATAGCACACACCTCACTTATACTAATTCATTGAAAACACTGAACTATAGACATGTATCTACGTATAAGTCTGCCAGGGTCACAATATTTCGATGGTAACAGTATCGGCCTATAGGCTGACGGTGATATTTATTTTGAGCTTTACTTTAAAGTTGCCATGACATGAAAATTTCAACGTCCAATCTTGTTGGGATCCGTCTAAGCATGTTCTCCAGAACATATCAACCAATCTGCCCGTTAAAAACTTCATTTTTCCAGTCGAAAATTGGAAATTAATTTACCCTCTTCGCCCGAAAATTTTTCTTATCTCATGATGTCATGTTAGGAACACCATTTGCTGTTGCTGTTTCCTCCAAACATACATACACGTACGTTCACATTCGACAAGTGTACATAAATACACAACAAAACAATAACAAGTCAGTGCGAAATCAAAAAACAATTTTCCATCACAAAGGAATAAAGTAAAATTTGCAGGAAAGTTACAACGGAAATCTAGAGACGTAGAGTGTGTTATCTGTTCAATGTGCAAACGGAAAGAGAGCCAGACAACGTGCTTTTGGAGATAAAACCTGAAACTGCTTATCCTTCCGCAAGTGACCTGATAATGCAAACAGTAAACAAATCGTGGAGCCTGACCTCCTGCTTAGTTGCCTAGCAACAAGTTAAAATAGATCCCATTTCTCCACATTCTCCCCTGCACACGTAGTTTGTCCTCAAACTACAGACGGTATAAAAATAATACAAATGACCCAGATCTAGAATAATCTGCATGAGAGTTTTGATGTAAGTTTGCACAAATTTTGTCAATTTCTTCCCTGAATCAATGGTAAACTGCAAATGGCTAAGTAAGAATACTTCACTGATAAGTTTGAAATAGAACTTCCTACAAGTGAAATCCATCAACTAAATTTATATTATTTACAACTTAACAGAGGTTTTCCTTAAATTTTCTTGACTAACTAATGAAATGATATCTACAAGTGACAATTCAAGCCTCACATACACCAGCCAATTACTACAAGTGCCATAAACCATACAACCCAAGTTGCAAAACACAATACATGATGACACCAAGTACCCGTACAGAAACTACTACACCGACAAATAAAAGGTGTTACACATGGAGATGGATAAATACACAAAAAAAACATTTCAACATGAGTTACCAAATCACAGAGTTCGAGCTTCTACGAACTGCTTGATGAGAACTAACTGGTACTACCCTAGCAGATCTAGGTTCCCAAAAAGGGGTTTACTGTGTACACCTTTTGTGACACGACTACTTCTTCTCACAGGAGCATGTCCTGTGTCACTCGATGAATCTGTCCCTGACTGGTCAGAAAGACTTAACAACCTTGATGGAACTCTGACAACAACATCATCATCCGAGTCACTTGAACTGGAATCAGATTCTACCTGAAGTTTGGGAACTACCTGTGGTTGTTGGCGGGGAACTCCCATTTTTGTGGGTTCCTCCACAAAATTTGAGGGGACAGGCCTTATCTCCCTCCTCCTAACTACACGTTTAGCACCACCTTCTGCTGACTCAATCTCATAAACACCACCATCACCAGGTCTGCCAACAACCTTAAAAACCTCGGGACCCCATTCATCTGCTATCTTACGTCTACCCTTGGGATGAGACCGAAGATATACCCTTTCCCCCATAAGAAGCGGTTTTTCACTGGCTGTCTTGTTATACAAGGCCTTCCTAAGCTCAGCCTTATGGACAATCTGCTCCCCTGCTTTTCTGTAAGCCATCTGTAGAGTTTTAGTATGGTTTGCTAACCACTGGCAAACATGATTTCCCTCGAATTCTGAATCAGAACTATCAACTCCCACCAAATAATCAACAGGTAATCGTGGGTCCCTACCAAACATTAGGTAAAATGGTGAAAACCCGGTACTGGCATGAGGTGTGGCATTATAGGCATATACAACTTCGGGTAAGTACTCGGACCACTTCCTTTTCTGAGTAGGGGAAAGTGTCTTAAGTAAGCCATGCAGTGCCCTATTAAAGCGTTCTGCCTGTCCATTACCCTCGGGGTGATACGGGGTAGTATGGGTTTTCTCTACACCATACAACTTACACAACGACTGAATTAGTGAAGCTTCAAAGTTCCGACCCTGATCTGAATGCAGTCTACGGGGGACACCATACCTAGAAAACCATTCCTTTACCAGGACCTTTGCTGTAGTAAGTGCTCTCTGATCTCTGGTGGGGATTGCCTGAGAAAACTTTGAAAACATGTCAGTGATAACTAGAACATTTTCTCTTCCTGAAGCATCAGGCTCTAACAATGTAAAATCTACGGCCACCAAATCATTTGGACGCAAGGCTAATATGCTTCCAATAGGTTCCTTAATACGAGGTTGGCTTTTGGCCAGAGTACACAGGTCTATCACATTGTTCACACCATTGTGCTATATCCTGTGTCATTCTAGGCCAATAACAACGGCTTTGAACGAGAGCTGTCGTTCGCTTTATACCCTGGTGACCAACTTTATCATGGCATGCCTTTAAAACATCAGTTACTAACACCTGTGGTAACAAAAGTTGCCAAACTTTTTCTTCAGAACCTTTGACTCTATACAACAAACCATCTCTCATCCTAATCTTATCCATTTGTCTACACATTAACTTAACCCCCTCTGTCTCTTTCTCCCTTTCCTCAGCATTAGGTTTCTGGCCCTTCTTCTCATAAATAGAGAACCTACTTATTGTTGGATCTTTACGCTGAAATTCCATCAACTGGGACTTCGAGTACGATGGGAAGACCGAAGACCACCCCCCTCAGAGCCAACCTGAGCACCTGGTTCCTCGGGGTCACCCTCTACTTGGAGTTCACAGGGAATGCAGGTCATGCCTGCAACTAATGCCCAACCTTCCGAGGAAACAGTATCCTCTTCTTGTCCGATGTGTGGGCGCCTTGACAAGCCATCAGCAGCCACATTTGTTTTCCCAGACTTGTACTTCACCTCAAAATCAAAAGAGGCCAATGCGCCAACCCAGCGCTGTTCCACTGCTCCTAATTTGGCATTGTTCAGGTGGGCCAAGGGGTTGTTGTCAGTAAAGACAACAAATTTCTGCCCAAGCAAATACTCTCTAAACTTTTCACTTACAGCCCATTTGAGTCCTAACAACTCTAATTTCATACTGGAATATTTCTGCATATTCCTTTCAGCCCCTCGCAGTGTCCTACTAGCATACGATATAACCCGGCGTTTGCCATCCTGAAATTGGTAGAGAACAGCCTCCAACCCCTGCAAGGAAGCATCTACTTCCAACTCAAACTGCTGGGAAAAGTCAGCGTAGGCCAACACTGGTGGGGCACACAAACACTGTTTCAAAGTATCAAATGCTAACTGATGTTCCCCTTCCCACCTGAGGTTTTTGCTAACTTGTCCTGACTCTTTTAAGCACTCTGAGACTAACTTATGCAAGGGCCCTGCCAATCTGGAAAACCCCTCCACAAATCTCCGGTAGAAAGAGCAAAATCCCAAGAAAGAACGTAACTCTTTTACAGAGCTAGGTGGGGGCCAATTTCTGACTGCCTCCAACTTGTCGGGATCGGGCCTAACCCCCTCCCCAGTCACCTTGTGCCCCAAATATTTCACCTCAGAACGGAAAAATTCACTTAGAAGGCTTTACCTTCAATCCAAATTTGCGTAGTCGACTAAAAACGACACCTAACCTGACCAAGTGATCTTCAAAAGTACTTGCATAAACTAGAATATCATCTAAATAACATAGAACTGATTCTAGAAACTGATCCCCAAGACATGCCTGCATCAATCGTTGGAAGGTTCCTGGCGCATTACACAGCCCGAATGGCATTCTTACAAATTTATATAAGCCAAAAGGGGTAATGAAACCAGTCTTATGGCGATCTTTCTCGTCAACAGCCACTTGGTGATACCCTGATAGCAAGTCTATGGATGAAAACCATCTTGCTCCATGTAAAGCTTCCAATGACTCGTCAATCCGAGGGATTGGGTATGAGTCTTTCTTTGTTTTGAGGTTGAGCCTTCTGTAATCAACACATAACCTAAGGTCACCATTAGACTTCCTAACTAATACAATTGGGGAAGCATAAGCACTGGTACTTTCCTGAATTATGTTCCTCTGTAACAATTTCCTAACATGCTCCTTAACTTCCTGAAACTGGGAAGGAGGTATACGTCTATATGGCTGTTTGACAGGTTCACTGTCAATTGTCCTAATTTCATGTTTTACTGCTTCAGTATACCCTAGGTCCTCCTCAGACTTAGCAAAAACATCAACATTCTGAACTATAAGGTCTCTTGCCATTTTCACTTGTCGATCTGACAAGCCAAGCCACTGTAAGCCAAACTGTTCAACAACCTTGTCAACACCTTCCACCTCTCCACATGCTTCACCACTCACATCAACCCGCGCACGAACTCCACAACAGCCCACACTACCATCCTCCACCCCCGCAACAACCTGAACACTACCTACGGGTGTACGTGGATTTAACATACTTCTCCTTCCCCACAATTCAGAACCTGCAACTGTAAATGGGCATCGGCAGCACAAGTAAGGGTAGGCCCTACCGAAATACCTCGTGGTAATTGGGGAAGGGACTCAATGAGCCATTCTGTCCCCATAGGACCCTGCGGGTAGGTGACTGTCACTGCGGACAGACACCCGGCTGGTATCCGCACTTTCTCCTTCCCAGCAACCCGGACTAACCCTTGCACTAGCTGAGGACTTGGAGGAAGAGAAGTTTCTATGTCCTTCCCAAGCATGCGAGCCAGTATGGGAGATGGCACATCCCTCAACACATTCATTCCCACCAGGACCGGGACCTCCTTTATGGCTTTTACCACCAAAATTCCCCTCTTAGGAACATTTGTTCCTCCCAATTTGAGGTCACACTCAAAATACCCACTATAGGGGATCTCGGTCCCATTGGCCGCCCTCAGGGATAACCACTGAATTTGCTCAAGGTTCACACTGCTAAACCTTTTAGAAAAAAACTCCTCAGTCATTGTAGTTACTTGGGATCCCGTATCTAACATGGCCCTAGCATTCACACCACCTACTTGAATACTTACAATCGGACAAGAACCTACTACTGACAAGAACTCTGAGCCTATCTGTAAACCATCTACATCCGGAGTGTGGCTCTCGACACCAGATGACACTAGTTTCCCCGGTTTACATTTGAACTTGAGGTGGCATTGCTTGGTAAGGGCTCTACACATCCCCTAGCATAGTGGCCGGACTTGTGGCATCTATAACACTCAACATTAGCACGATCAGGACGCGGCCTTCTAGCTTGGTAGCCAAACGATTGATGTCTTGAGGACTCAAGACTAGACAGACGAGAATTGAAACTGCTCTGCTGTTCCTTCAAACTATCTAAAACTTTAGTTTGTCCTTCTATGACGGATGCTAGGCTTTCAATTGCCGTAGCTAGTTGGCTTGCTGACACCATTTGACTATTGATAGCTGACGTCCGTTTCAACCCTTTTCGCCGCGGCAGGTTCTCATCTTCTTCGGCCATCTGAAGGGCCCAGTCTCGTAACTTTAAAAATTTAATGTCCGGGTTGTCGTGCATCTGGCGCTTAACTTCCCACCTCAACACCGGATCCACCAGTCCATCACGAAACTGTTCCTTTAATATCCTGCCAGCATTCGCTTCATTGGTCAAGTCCTCTAACTTGTCTGCCAGGGCCATAAGCGCATGAGGCAAAATCAGAAATGCCTTTCTCCTCTTTTTGGGCTCTGTTGCAAATGTCACGCATCACACAACCTAAAGACCGTCTATCGCCAAATGTCTCCTGCAGGGTCTTCAGAAGCTTTTGAGGATCTTTCACCACTTCCAACGGTCTATGATTTATCTCTTGCCGCGCTGTTCCATCTATGTGGGCTCAGGACAAAGTTAACCCCCTCAATACCTTCAAGTTTCCTAAGCTTCAAGGCAGCTTGCATATCTTCCACAAAGTTATTTACATTTTGTCCATCGACACCTGTAAATATTTTCACTTTCTTGTCCTTTGGCAAAACATACACACTGGTGATGAAATTGGTGGCGCAGTTGCTCTTTCAGTAATTTTAACAGCTGGACTTCATAGATCTCCGTCATTAAAGGGGTAATGAGTTAAATTTTAGATGTCAAAGTGATTAGTCTTTGATTTTGAAAGGAAAAAAAGAAGCTTATTCTTCTTGAACTTTACAATGGGGGCAGTAAAACAGTTGGGAATGAGTTAGATCGGCTTGTGTTTTGTTCGTGCAGAACTGTAAATGGACCCAATGAGGGCAAGCACAACACTGTGCCCAGTCTACAAATTTTATTTCAGTTCGAAGAATATTTCTCATTTCTGGGGGTGAAAATCTCCTACAAACACAGCAATTTTCCTCTTCCGTGGAGTCATCTATCATTTCTGTTTCTGTAATTGGAGGGTTTACACCAAGTGTAGGGCTATGAAGATGTATTGCTGCAGTGGTCCCTGTGCTGGTGGTAGTGATGTCACTTGTTGTAATTAATTTACGTTTTCCATCCAGTTTACTCTTTCCATCGGCTTACTCTTTCCTTTAGACCTTTTAGATTTTGTACTTTTTTCTTTGTCATTGACCACTTTCCGTATTTTTAGAAGCGGGATGGGAGGGTAAGAATATTTACGTTTGGCTTTTAGCTGATTCGGAACAGGTTGAGGTGCTGGTAGCTGACTTTGCAAATATTCAGCTAGGTTTCCTGGGACTTCTTTGTTGCTTTTCGTTGATGCAGGTTTTTGTACCTTTTGGGATGCTGTTTTCTTTAAGTTTTCAGCAATACTGAAATGCGCTTCACTGATAATATTTCGGTTTGTTGGAAATATTCCTGTAGTTTTGAAGGCAGAGAATAGGTTTGATGGTGAAAATGCCTTTGCATAACTCCGCGAAATAAGTTTTGTCATAATATATCGCGTTATTATTTCTCCTGGGTTTTCTCTCTTATGTCTTTCACACTCAGAATTGTAGTGGGATTTCAAAAAGCTGAAAATACCCTTGTCAAGAGGTTGAAGCACATGGCTTGTATGGGGAGGTAAAACAAATAGAATTATGTTATGTGACTTCGCAATCTCGATGAGTGGCACTGAAATGTGTGAGCAGTGTCCATCATACAGCAAAAGAGCATGCTGATCAGAATCTCTGTTCGGGATGAATTTCAGGAAATGCTCTTCGAGGTATGTCTGAAAAATCTCGCTGTTGCTCCATCCGCTGTCAGACTTGTGGAATTTACTTCCAGGGTATGCACCTTCTTCGAGTTTGTCCATTACACGTTTTCCTTTATATAAGAAAAACGGGGGCATAGCATTTCCAGCGGCGTTACCGGTGGCGAGGACGGTTGTTAGAGCACCCCTCTCGGTCTGAAACCCAGTTTCATCAACGTTGAATATCAGGTGGGGTTTATCTGTTAGGGAATATTTGTTCATAATTGTTTCAAGCTCATTGAAGTAGCTGTCCACGGTTTCTCTTGACATAGCGTGTGCCCTCTTTATTCCCAGCTTCTGTGGTTTGGCTAACTTCAGCTCTGGCCATCGCTTTAAATACTTTTGGAGCCATGCGTCGGAAATCACCCCACTCCCGTCATGTTTCTTGCCCGCAAAAATAGCAGAGTTTGTAGCAAGGCGTAAAAAGTTCTTTCTGCCGAGTGGGTAGCCAATTTTTGCAAAATACTTTGCATGATCAGCTAGAAGCTTCTCCTCTTCCTTTGTAAATAAAGTTGGAGGACCTGCGTGTGTGCCAACTTTACTTCGCCCTGTAACTTTATCATACAGACTGCTCCTTGGCACACCGCATATTTTGGCAGCCTTCCTCACTGCCCATCTTTTGTCCAACACTAAGTGCAAGGCCCTGAGCATGGTTTCCTCCTCATACTGTTGGTATCTCTTTGCCTAAAACGAAAAAATATTAGATTCTTGGTAGGATTTCATCCTGCACTGAAAACTTTAACGTTAGAAGCTTTGAAATTTTATGTCGGCTGCAAACACATTTTTGGGACCATGCATGATCAAATGACAATCTTGTATCCTGTCTATAAATAAAGGTGGGGCTTATTCGCAGGGCAGCCCTGCGAATAGCCAGACACAAACATCTTATTCGCAGGGCAGCCCTGCGAATAG
>JAAAKB020254992.1:0-19059 GCA_010014835.2 Apostichopus leukothele | reverse complement strand
ATTGTAGATATTGGCCATATTCAGACCCCCCCCCCCATCTCCTGTTCTTGAGTCTGCATCAATATAGATCAGATAGACACTCCATATTTTTTACACGCAAGCTGAACAATTCGAATAAACACTTTTAATCCATCGAATTATACACTCATTATATTTGAACAATTGCAATGTACAATAAAGAAACTTCCAATCAGTACTGTCAAATACTTTTTCAAAACCCACAAATAAAATATAACCTTGATATGTTTTTTTCCCTGCGCAAAATGGATAACGTCCAAGATAAGTTGGATATTTTCACCAGTAAAATGTTTCTTCAAATGCCTAGTTGATTAGAATGGATAATACCACTTGCCTGAGTCTAGTAGAGATACAGCTAGCAACAATTTTAAAATCTACATTTAGAAGCAAGCTTGGCCTGTAGTTCTCAATTTTCTTGATATCTTTCCCTCTTTCGGTAATAACGTAATAATAGCTCTGGTCTGCTCTGGAGAGAGCTTCCCAACATATAAGCTTGAGTTCAATGACATTAATACCACCAATGACTCAATCTCTGGCCAAAAATATTTATAAAGTTCTACCAGAAGCCTAACAATTCCAGGTACTTGCCCTGTAGCCATATTTTAAATAACATTCCACTTCACATCTGATTTTTAAATCATCATTAATGCCTTCTACATGTAAGGATTCAGTAGAGGATGTATCCAATAATTCTGTAATATGAGATTCATATAAAGTTTCATAGAAAGCCTGTTCATTATTCAAGATCAAAAACTTCAATTCCATTGTCATCAACTAAAACTTTAATAGCATCATCTCACTATTTTTTTTCTATATTTAGGAAATAATTAGTATTCCTTTCTCCATTTCCACTCACCTTGCTCTTGTGCAAATAATAATACCATCTATGTTGAAATCACCAGCCCAAATAATGTTAGTACAATTGAAATCAGAGACCTAACACATAGATCTACAAGTTACTGAAAAATGGAGGATCATAATGCAAACTTAACAAAATTTTGTGTTGATGGTATCGTTGATATCTTGATCAACAATAATAAAATGACACCCACTATAGAACATTTGTTTTTGATAATAAAGGCTAAAGATGGCTTCTAAAAAATAGCGCACCCAACACTTCTAGAAAAAAATGGACTTTCTGCCCTGGGCATTCATTAGACGAGACGATTATGGAGATAGTAATACAATGAATTTCTACTATAAGTGATATTGAAAAACTCTGGTTGTATAACCAAGAGAAAACTTTTCGCCTAATTTTAACGTGGTTTAAAATCCGTCAATGAAATGGAGAGGGAGGAATGGTAAGATTAACGTACCTGTAGGTTAGTTGAGTTTTCACATATATGTACACACTTACAGTGGTTTAGAATAGTTTGTTCATGGGTAAACGAACAAATTAAATTGTAAATAGAAGTATCATTTATTTCCTGTTGGCTTTTTTACCAGATAATTATGAGCATTTTTCATCCTTGTCTTCTCGTATTTGTTTCGACACCTTTCAAATTTGGTTGGACTTCACTGTCTCTGTTGTTCATTACTTTCTTATCTCTGTATTTCCTTTCCATTCTATGCGATGGTGATCGTGGATGTGTAAGTGTTTGTGTGTGTGTGCACTTGTTTTACATTTCAAACTGAGGACTTGAATTGAGGACGAATGCCAAGCCCTAACATGTCATTTGAAAAGAATCACCACATCCTGTTCTGGGTGTGTTTGTCTATGTGGACATGTGATACCTGCTTGTTATCGATAACTCAAGAAAATACATGGTGGATGTACTTCATTAAATGAGTACAAAAACCTTGTCAGTGAAGGTTAAAGTTCATTTGAGGTCAATAGAGGACAAAGTCTGAATACTTTGTAAACATGATAACTCACAAAGTCAACTTAGGGGAAGTTCATACTTGGTATTAAGTAAAATAACACTTGTAAAATTTGTGAAGGTCAAATGTTATTTGAGGTCAAAACTTGAAAATGTGTGCAGTGTTATGGGAAATGTTCTCAAACATAAAACATAAAACTTGGCAAGAACCACAAAGGTGTTGGGCTGTGTTGACTTTCTGGTTCATTTCTATACAAGTGGTTACTAGTGGTTAGAGCTCCAATAAATCCATACACATGGGCCTGCCATTAGCCTTTGATGGCACATAAGCAACTCTTTTAAATAGCTCAAAATTGACTAGTTGAGCTATTGTCATGTCGATGTGTCTGTCTGTCTGTCCGTCTGTCCTGTCTGTCAACAATGGTTGAGAGGCTACTGCTCTCTGATCCTTTGCTGAATTTTAATGAAACTTAGTGAAGTTGTAAACTATATTAGTGGGCTAACAGTCCCGTAAAAAATAGTTGGTAAAAGGTAATTTGTGGTCATGAGAGGTGAAACAGTGAAATCACAAACAGCATGTATACTCCTATGGTCAATGTTCGATTTTGGCCAAACTTGGTAATGGTCATCAGTAGATGGGAAGACATAAAAGGTGCACTTATTTTGTAGGTCATTTTGTAGGACATTTGCGTCAAACATGGGTTAAAATGTGAAAATCGTGTAAGAGCATACTCCTCCTCTGTTTTATGTTTGATTTTACACAAAGTGATAAGTTGATGATTTGTGGTGAAATATGTATGTATTTTTCAGGTAAAGGTCATTTGTGGTCAAAACTGGAAAAACAATCATGTCTTAGGCTCTTGTGTAATGTGCTTGACACCTGGTTACAGTGATCACCAGATGGTAGGTCAGTGATTGGTTGATTATGACCTAATTCAGTGGTCTGTGGGACTCCCTAGTAAGACAAACATTTTATCCCAACAACCATGAAAAAGACTTTAGTCCAAGCAGTTTATCATCAGTGTACAGACTGATCATCTATAATACACAATACATTTATTAAGTGGTAGTTACTACGTGCCTTGTACCAGAGTTGAGTTACAGCAGCAGTTATTCTCTAGTTTTTTATTGTTTTTTTTGTCAAGAGTTCAACCCACCATGATTGTGAATGTTTTATTGCTTAAAATCATTGAAAAGGAAAGTACATTTGACAAGTGTTTATGGTTGTGTTTTTCAGGCTTTGTTTTTGAGTTGGTTTATCACTCTTACCAAATTTATTAAGAGTTTATAGTAGAACTAGTAATAACGTTCGTTTTAAAAGGAAAGTAACAAGGCAGCATCGTAATGGTTATCATTCATGCATTGCTGAGGCCAGGTGCTCTTAGCCTCTACATTAACAAAACACCATTCAGTGTATCCAACAACAGTTCATCTCACATTTGCAAGCATTCCAACATGTAATTTTTGCCCACAGGTTCACAATTACACAACTTCAGAGAACATTGTTTATCAGCCTGAACATTGTACCTTTGAACCAGCCTCATAGTTGAATGTTCCATATTCGTACACACCCACACGATGTGAATAGACATGATTGTATTTTACGACATGATTGTAAATACAAGGTGAGTGAATATATTGGTGGCGCTACATGACTTCCTTGATAAACATACAGAGACATGATAACATATGAGAGACTTGATGTGCAGTAGCTCGTCTGTCTTTGTTACATGCAGCGTTCGTTATACTACAGCATAGTAGTTTTGGACAGTACATATAGTGAAGCAATTGCAGCATACAGCTGGTTATTGTTCTATTCTCATCAAAGTGATATGGTAAGTTAAAAATAAATGTAATCCATTTCATGGTATCCTTGGTTGGATAATATCAAAGTAATTACTGCAAGCTACTAGCTCAGTAAATCAAGAACCAGATATATTAACCTATATATGCAAATAATAGTACAGTATGTATGATAAACTTGGATCATATGATCATGGAATAGTCGATTTCTTGTACCTGTTTTAGGCTTTGGTTGTTGCAAAGTGGACTTCTGAATACTCTCCAAAAGGTCAGAACGTCCAGGGAGCTATAACTTGGTGATTAAGCATTTGGAATTATGATCTTATTTGTCATGCAACACAGCAATTAGCATGCTCATATATCATATCTAATTAAAGGGGAGTAATGCTGTGCTCTATTCATATTTGGTGAAACCTCTTATGTTAATGAGATAGTTGAAAGCTTCAATTTTTGTTTCTATTTTCTGTCACCTTCTTGTCTATTTTATGAACTTGAGATTTTACTGAAAAACATCTGGTGTGTTATGACAACCTACAACATATCCAGGCTATATCTACGGTAGTTCACACAGTGTACACTGAAGGATACTACAGTAGGACAATGTAACAAGGGAATTCACAGATTCTATTTATGGATTAGTTTAGAGCTATTCCAACTGTTCTTGGAATCACAGCTACCTGGACTTTGATTGAGCAGGAAGATAAAGAGAGTTGTATTTCAGTAGTACCTGACAAAATCCTGTGAACAGCAGGTGTCTGGTTGGGTAAAATTGTACTGGACATATAGTAATAGTGCTTACATATTTAGCTAGACACTTTGGCCTGGTTAAGCTGGCTTTCTTTCTGTTAAAGTAAGAATCTGCACATCTTGTAGAATTGGCTAATTCATAGACCTTTATATCCTCAGTTCATTGATATTTCGGACTGATCACAAGCCTAGAATTTACACAAATCACAGGGCTTATGTTGGGTACGGAAAGATACCCGATTTATGGACTGAAGATTGTTACTCGACCTATCATGTCTAGCCAGTAAATAGTCTGAATTATGAAGCCTCAATTAGCAAAGAGTTTGGGAATGCGATCGAGGGTCGAAATGGGAAAAAGGATTGCAGTTTTACGAATGGAAGCTCTGAAACATCTCTGGTGTTGCAGATAAGGCTAGGTTTGCTGTATAAATCTGAATTTATACCATGGGTAAAATTTTGCTTGTAATTACCAGGCAGGTTTCACCCAATGTTGTGCTTTTTTTTTCAATCTATTATTGGAATGGAGGCCATGTGATCTGTTTTAAAAATCTGTAAAACGAACTCAGGCAGGTAGGTTCTATAAGGTCAGTAAAAGAGTCCCACACATATAAAGCACCCGGGGGCACGTTCTTCAAAATGTTCAAGAGAAAATATCAAATCTTACTTTTAAAAGGTTTATAAAGCCACCAATTTTCAAAGAGGGGGGGGGGAAGGAGACTTCACACAACAAAGACTGTATTGATGGGAAATGCAGTTGGATTTACCTCTCTGAAAAGAGCTCTAAAAATGATGCCACTAGTTTGAAGAACCAATAATAAGAAAATTTGTCAAAGTTGAGAGGGAAAACCCCTCCCATTGGATTCCCTGTTTATTCTTTTTGGCTAAAGCTCTGATTGGAACCATAGCAAAAATACCATACAAGCAAAAGTGTTTAACTCTTGTTGCTGTTTTTGCGAACGGAAAACAACAAGTTACAGCTGTCTGTATATGACAACAAGGAAAAAGAAAATTTTCTCCGGAGAGAAAATAATGAAGTTTAACAAAGTCTCAAGTTGTGCAACAAGAGAAAGACAAATGTGCCAGAAACTTCAGTAATTGGTGCAGTGATTTATACTAGAGAAGAGAAAAATGAATAAATAAATAAAACACATAATACTAATACCATATCAATTGCAAATTTGTGATACTGACTAGTATTATAGCAGCTGGATAAATCATTTTTGAAGGGAGAGAGTGCTGGGATGGATAGAGCCAATACTCTACTTATGTAAGGATAAAACCAGTCACCTAAAAATTTGGTCATTGCTCCGTAAACTACAGGGATTGTTGGCGGCAAATCATATTCAAGCCTATGAGTTGTACAACTTGGACTAGTCAAATGTCTGTAATATCAACTTTTATAGATGCAGTATCAATATATCTTTAGCTGTGAATTTTAAGACAAACTGGGACATTACTATGGGTGCTGCAATCTTTGCAGGACAAAACTTCAGTAACTTCCAAAACGATAACTGCTCAAAAGTGTAGTACAATCTTAACTTGAAACGTCAAACCGTTGAGACCAAATTTGAAAATTTTGACATGAAACACAGAAATTTAGAGATGCAGCGTTCAAATTTTTGAGTTAAAATGTCAACATTTTTGGGACAGACCCTCAAAATTTAATTTTGAGATGAATTAATTCTACCTTAACATTCCAAGGTCAAACTTCGTCATGAATTGTCAAAATTTGCAATAAAAATGTTTCAATTTAAGGTTTAACTTTTAAACTTTTGAATTTTAAAATCTATTTTATATCCATTGTCTACACTGGGCTACCACATAACATCTACAAAAAGAAACTTTTCCTGGGGTGTGACCCTAAATCTGCCGGCTCTCTGTCCGTCACTGTTTGGAAGCTTCTCACGTACACCACTGACTAAGTTTTACACGGCTATGCGTGAAAACTATATCAAGAAACCAGAATAATTATTATTAATTAAGTCAGTGTTCATTGTTGAATATATTGCAATGTGTACGCTACTCAACATGACCATTGTGGTCAACTGTGACCAACAGGTGCTACATAACTCACAAGCTGGAGATACTCATTAATTTCAAATCTCTTGCATCCAGACTATCAGCATTCCAGGCCAGGTTAATTGATCAAAACAAGAAGGTTTTACTGGCATTTCATAAAACTCAATTGGTTTATCAAACGTGGTATGATAAAGATGATAGATTTTAAAATTATTTCTGTAATGGTATCATCATACTTCATATACATTCAGACACTACCAATTCCTTGACAAACCGGAGGATCATGAATCTACTCAGTAGCGCAGAGGAATCATTTGTATCGACAACAGTTTACTTGAGGACTACTCTCCTGACAAACTTATCTTTGACAACCATATCTCTGATCCGACAAAAAACTATTTCTGAGGGATATTAGACCCCCTTGATACCCACACACACACACCCCCTCCTCAGCCCCTTACGTGACACCCCTAGATGATGCACAGAAATCTACATAGCAAGTATTTTGTGAGATTAATAATTAAATAAAAATTAAAAATAACATACAATGATTGCACATGCATCAAGCTAATATCTGTTGGTAGGAAAATCTCCATATGTTGGATCATTCTAAATGGTGGTTGTACACCACCCACCTAGTCGCAATGTGGGTGTTGCATATTGCACTATTAAATGCAGGCATTGCCTTGATTATGGGTTCAGGCTTGGTTCCAAGCAGTGAACTTTGGCAAGCTTTGGAATTTCCCATTATTGGATCATATATATATATGGTTGTGGCTGTGTCGTACACAGCCAGTAAAGTACACACACATATATACTGTATGTATGTATGCTACAACATAGAAAAAGTATTTTGAACAATGCGACAGGTTGCCTCGCCCCACGACGTAAGACTGAGAAGCATCTTTTAAGTTAAAGTTAGCGGGACTATATATGCCTTAGTCCTCGGTGATTTCATGGTGATAGTACTAACTGTTTGTTAGTACCTTACCAAGTAACCATTATCACCAGCCTATTTATGGGATCATCAAGAGATGTAATGGTCATTTTTCAAATGAGTTGAAAATGTGCTGTTAACATGCTAAACAAAACCCACAGTGTTTAAACACAAAGCTCTTTTAATTTGGATATACGTACGACAACAACTGTGACACAGGCGGAGGATGCCTGAAGTATTCAACCAGATTTTGTTTTGTGTTTTACTTTCATCAACCAAAGGAGTCTAGTAGGGAAAATTTATTCAAGGTAGGTTTGACCTAAATATAAATACTAGAAAATAGATGGTGTTCATCATCTTCTTCTGCTTAATTGTACACTTTTATCTAATTGGCACTGTGGAAAAACTAGTTTTCAGCAAAACTTCAAGTAGTGTTTAACACTCGTCGTTACAGAGTGCATGGTTCCATAGACGACATTTCTCTTTCAAGTAGTTTGAAGAGTTTTGGTGAGACTTCAAAAATGGCACTTGATACCATTTTGTACTGCTTACTTTCTACCATTCCCTAATGTATGGTTGTTGACAATACTTGATGCAAAATAGCCAAAAGGTGTGTTTGAATGGTTTGAACTAAAAATCATGGACTGATTAAATCTTGGTTTGAAGGCTTGGGGTCTCAATGCTGGCTTAGGTGTAGAATAACAACTCCCATTCATTTGTGGTCCTAATTTTACTTAAAAAGTTCCGAATGCCATCTTCATTGCAAGATCATAATGTGTCAAAACTCTGCTTGTTTTCCATTTCAAGTATCTTAGATCGAGCCGATCTTGAAGGCATTCAGAATCTAAGTTTGACCAACGATACTGTCACCAATACAGTGGCATACATGCAACCTGTGATTCGTGTTAGAATCTGATTAATTTTGTTCTACTTTTCTTGCAAAATTTACATATTGAAGGACAGTGAACATCTTTCAAAAATTCCTAAGATCTTAACCTAGTACTTTGTGTACTTTGTGTTTTAAATGAAACACCAGTTTCTGAATTGAGGATTGCATTTTTATCATATCAGCCCAAAAAGACTTATGGGTCATTTCTCAATGGATATTAAGTAAGAAACTTGGAACTATCAAGGTTCCAAGTGTTAGATAGCAATTAGGCTCAGTGTATTATGCCTTAAAGTCACATCGGATCATGTCTATATTACTACTTGCAAAGTTTTTTTCTTGTTAATTGTATTGAATGATGAAGGAGAATTCTAGAGCCACAAGGACTATAGACTCCAAAATTTTACAAGTGTCTGAAACATATATAAAGTAAACTTCACAAAGTTAGTCTGTCGCAGTGCAACTACTATGACAGATGACGGCGTGAGTGAAATGTTTCCCGGTGAAAAGTTCTGTGCCACACATTAGACATTGTACAGGTATTTTCATGAAGCAAAGACACCGTGCAATCATTTCTATTTGTTGGGCAATCCCATGCAAAAGTGGACATAGGCTCAAAAAATAAATTCTGTATTGACAGCTCTTACTATTGGTCATACAGTAGTTTGTCGTATCCAAATCCGGTGTTATGGAATGGATATGATATCTTCCTATATACTTCATTTTTAGTTTTTTTTCTAGATATTAAGAGATGAAGTGGTATGAAGTTATGATCCAAATTTTGTTATTGACTTAATTGCTCCTGTGCTTCAGGACAGTAAACTTGTGATATTTTTATGATTTGGTGATTAATCAAACACATATGGCACTAATACAAGATATCATTGCAAACAATTGTTTTCTTTCTTCAAAATGATGTTTTAACATGCTGTATTCAGTACCCTAGGGATCAGTGATGTAACTTGAGTAACCGAAATAATTTTTTCCCCATACAAACGACCCCATAATTTTAACGACCCCATTTTAACGATTTTAACGACCCCATAATTGGACTGTCGTTCCCTTTCTTCACCCTCACTGTGAAAACAAATGAAGGAATAATGTGCATCAGAGTATGTTACGAATATTAGGTAGTTAAATTTATAACTGTGAGTAACCATGTAAGGTGAGAAACCGTGTCACATGAGTAACCATGCAAGATAATCATTCAGAGGATATGTACATGTAGAGGAAAATGAATTATTCTGGTATGTACATCAATCATAGATTGCACAGTACCTGTACATTGTGGTAGACTTAAAGGAACTCTACATCAGGGTGGCCTACACCACATTAGTTTGTTCTAAGAGTTTATTCAAAGCATTTCTGTGTTATACATGGACTGGAAATTGTTATCAGTTATTGCAGAATTACTCCATGGGTTCAGTGGTTTGATTTTCATCATCAATTATCGGAGGTACATTGAATTGTACAATTACTCATAGTATAGCAAACAGACACAAAACTGAGGACTGATAATGTATGAAGCAGATTATGAAACTTGTGAGTGTGGTAGTCAAGAGAAGCGGTTACCGGTAGTGATCAGAGTGACTGTCAGACTAAATCAGTAGGACCAAACTATATAATCACTTGGCTAAATCCACAAGATAAACTGTCAGTAAAGTAAAATTCAAACTTCATATATTACACTATTAGCGGTGATAACCTTGGTAAGTGCTCTTCAAGTTTTCTGTTAAGGTTTAAGGGAATCGGCTAAATAAGTCATCTGAAGAATTCTTTGAAAATGTACATATATGTTACTGAATATATCATTTTGGTGAATAACAGAATTTAGTAACTATATTGAGAAATTCAGAAGACTTTTGTGTCTTCAAAGTTGACTGAAGACATTAACGATTCGTAATGTGTTACAATAGCTCTTCTTACTAGAGTTTCTGATTTAGCTACAGTGTGTTTTGGTGTTTAGTGTAGTCTTGAAAATTGATATATGGCATGGTTATGTCATGGGGCACTTGACAACATGTCACAACTTAACATTACTAGCGACACGGAGTGAAATAAGACTCACTCGAAGAAAATCTCGCAATTGCCTTATGGAACAAGAAAGTGAAATATAAAAGAAGTCATGGAAGTTTGCAAAACTAGTTGCAAATGATCACTATGCAGTCACTGTATATGTTCTTGGTTGGTAATGTCAGCTCAGCTATTATGCTTGTGAAATATTAAAAAATAACTTTTCTTGTGCAGTCTTTCTTGTTATATCTATAATACTCGTATAACGACATAGGACCACAACATAGAAACTGGATGTGTGGAATTTCAGATGAATTCCACTCCTTAACATGGGGGGTTGCCATAATACAAACCAAACCACAACACTATTATTGTCAAAGATACAGGAATTGTCCAGATTTTTGTCAAAACATAAAAAGTAAATGTACCTGTAGGTAGGGAAGGGCACTGTAGAAGTTTGATAACAATCTGAGGAATTCATATGTGAATAGGTGAACTTTTCTAGTTCAAATACTTAGGCGGTGCCATAGTCCACCCACTATGCTACTTCTGTGCTTCCTAATTAAATCAACCTGTAAATAAGCTATTAAAAGTTACCTTTAGTGATAGACACTAGCGTAAGATGTAACTTCTCATTTCAAGCCCTTTGATGAGCAGTTTCTAGCCTTATTAGGTGTATTAATTAGCATTTTTGTTTATTTGAAAATTTTATGAGTGGGCAAACCGTAACGTGAATAACCATTAAACGTGACCAATCAATTTTTACCAAACATTTAGATAGTACTCTTTCTGTGCATTAGTAGGAAGGGTATACCAACCATATATCACTTTACTCAGGGTTCATCTTGTACCCTTTATGTGCATTAGTAGGGAGGGTCTATAAACCATATATTAATTTTTTCAGGGTTCATCTTATCTCCCCCCACTCCCCTTTCTCCTACCCCACACTCTAAAGATAGAGCAACTGTTTCTCACAAAGCTACATAGTATTTGTTTTGAATTTGGCTCAATATGATGGTATCATAATTAGCTGTTGTCAATTTAATTAGGTTGATATTAATAGCTCTAAATGCAAGGATGTGCTAACAAATACTTTTTGAGAGGTTGAAAAAAAGGGAGGGGGGTTCGTACACCCGCAGTAGTGGTCTAATCCTTACCCGGCTAAATGCAAAACTCCCCCGACTGAACCAATTCCCAACTGACGATAGGAGGGCATGGCCCCCTGTTGCCCCTTCCCCTTTGTTCAAACCACTGCAGAAGGTGGTAGTTTCATCTGAGGCGCCAATTGCATTGCTCCATTTAAGGCCTCAGTTCCACGAGTTGGATCAATTGATCGTTTATTCACTTTGCCAAAGAAGCAATACAACTATCAATACTGCTAAGCTAGAAAGACATGTCCACGTGTTACTTAGTTTGCATTATGTTGCTCCTTAGACTGGGTTCTACATTGACATAAATGTTAGTCATCAACATTTGCTTTAGTAACAGATTGAGGTATACACTACAATATCCAAGTTCAATGGTTTGGTAAGAATGTCTTACTGTTGATTGTATCAGTGGTTTCCAGACAGCTGTGTAAATTAAGTTGTTTGCTTTGAGATAATTGGCATACAAAGGGTAAATAAGCAATTGTGTAAGTTAATTGGTACGTTTGTCAAATCAGGCAGTATTTCCTTGTTAGTACGTGGCATTGTCTTCTTAGTGGGATCTTGATCATGCAGTTCTAATCACTAAACACTCTTTATCCTGCACTGTTCACCATCTACTCCTGACTCCAGTATATACTATTTAATTAACCTTAAAGAGTCACAAAGTACTGTTAAATAGGCACCCTACGCCATCTAACATTGTATGGTATTTTATTCTACAACACTTGCATGAAATAGTTTCTTTCTTTATTTTTTTCTTTGCACTTTACGATTATTTCATAGGTCATCACAGTATTGCGTATGAAGGTGGTATGCGTCTGGATGATATGAACCTACACGACTGGACTGGCAAGAATAACTTAATTGGTAAAAATTGATTGATCAACCATCTCCCATTAAGCAGTAAATTATCCATATTGGACCCACATGCAGATTTTACTATATTTCTGGATATATGATGTCCTTAACAAATTATAGTCAAGAACCACCCTTTGTTTTGTGTCCATCTAGCCATCTAGTCATTGGTGTATCTGTGGCAATTGGCAGCAAGCTCTCTCTCATATAATCTCATGTGCTGGTCAGCTGGTGGTAGGGTTTATTTTATGTCTTTCCATAGGGTAGTATATAAGGACAAGTGCTATCCATGACTCACTTTGGGTCATTAAGTTAACCACAAAAATGAAAGAAACAAATGAAAAATTCTACAAAGTATAGTGATACTTATTGTTGAAGTTATGCTGTGAAATTCAGGTTTTTTTTTTTTCATGCCTAAATGATGAGGTAAGTATTCCTCAAACTTTCTCCTCATCAGTGTTGAGTGGTTTAATATTATCATGTATGTCCAGATCATGTTGCCAGTTGTACTAAATGCCACATGAATGTTCACCATTGATGTTAGGTGCAACTCTATAAAGCAGGCGTGGGACAAGTGGTGTTCAAATAGTTTTCTTTTCATATTTTGTCACTTTGTCAGTGGCCATTGGTTTACAAGAAAATGTCTGTACTCAAAGACAAACACATAGTGCTCTTCAGAGAAAATATAATATGATTGTGTACCTAAAACTGTTGGTAGAAGATAGATATAATTAATGCATAATGTTTTCCTCCTGCATAAAAATGCCAGATATTTGAATGAATTTATCTCTGAATCAATCTCTTGCCGATAATAAAAATACAAATACTTGTCGTTTTATCTCATTTGAAAAGATGGAGATAAAACTATGATACAGAAATGATTTTTTTCAAATCTAGTTACTGTATCTTTGAATTCATTATGCATGACACAGAGAGGGCAATGATACTATGCTCCCAACAATAGTTAAGTGAGATAACACAGACCACAGGCCAATTGTGATGTTGACGTGTCTTTAAGTATTAGTGATTGCACCAGTAATATGCACTTTAAGTATTAGTGATTGCACCAGTAATATACACATAACGTAGTTTCAACAATTGGCTTGAGGAAGCAAAACAGAGTCCACCAGTGACATACATATATAAATGTAGTCCAAGACATTGGCTGGAGGAAGCAAAACAGAGGCCACACATATAAATGCAGTTCAAATAATTGGCTGGAGGAAACAAAAAACAGACCACTTTTAGTGGTTTACATTGTTACACATAAATGTAGTCCAAGACATTGGCTGGAGGAAGCAAAACAGAGGCCACCCAGTGAAATACACATATAAATGTAGTTCAAATAATTGGCTGGAGGAAACAAAAAACAGACCACTATTAGTGGTTTACATTTTTACACATATAAATGTAGTCCAAGACATTGGCTGGAGGAAGCAAAACAGAAGCCACCCAGTGACATACACATATAAATGTAGTTCAAATAATTGGCTGTAGGAAGGAAAACACAAGCCACTAGTGATATACACAGAATGTAGTCCAATCTTAATTGACTGGAGGAAACAAAATACAGATCACCAGTGATACACATAATATAGTCCCAACAATTAGCTGGAGGAAACAAAATACAGATCACCAGTGATACACATAATGTAGTCCCAACAATTGACTGGAGGAAACAAAATACAGATCACCAGTGATACATATAATGTAGTCCCAACAATTAGCTGGAGGAAACAAACAACTAGACCATCAGGGATATACCAGGCCAGACATTGGCAGACCATATCACCCTCACTCTTTTCTAGACATATATATCCATTATAATATGAGATCACAACCATAATAACTGTGGAAATAGACAGCATTTATTTTGCAACAACATGCAACCTTAGACATTTTGGATGCACAGCATGACTATTAATGTGCATGGCTGGGTGCTTTAGTTTTATTATTAAAAACTGGTTGACTGTTGGACAGCCAGAAGGATGTTAGTTCACTTTATTCAACAAGTTGGATTATAACCCTTAGAAAAGAAGCTCTTCAACACCAAAGTACTAAATGACAGTTAACATGAATTATTCATATGTTTGATTTCTAGATAATATATTTGCTTCTATGGATTCAGAGCCTACAATTCCATGTTTGGTCATAACCGAGCAGCCCAAGCCAAAGGATCATCGTTTTAGATATCCATGTGAGGGTCGAACTGCTGGAGCATTGCTGGGAGAGAAATCATCCGAGCGAAAGAAAACTTGTCCCGAAGTTAAGGTAAACTGAAGTTGTGTTTCGTAAATATGTTTTACTGTATATCTGAGATTAACAGTACTTAGTGCTTTGTCACCATACAACCAGCTTTATAGACTACATTAGGATGTGTGTGTGACAGAGTAACAGATGAAGTTAAAACCCTCCAAAGTAAGTGGAAGATGTGGGTTTCAACATCAATCCTGCCTGCATATTGTTATTTTTATTGTTTTGTGATTCCTGGCCGGAGGGGAAAGGAATCTTATGTGATGCTGATGATGCGTGTATGTGACACCTGCTTGTGAACATGGTAACTCAAAAAGTTCAGGGGTGGATTAACTTCATACTTGGTATGTGGATCTGTCTCGTTGAGAACAAGAACCTTAATCTTTACTGTGAAGGTGAAAGGTAATTTGAGGTCAACAGAGGTCAAAGTCTGAAATCCTTATAATCAAGATAACTCAAAAAGTACATTTATGTTCAACTTCATACTTGGCATGTTGATTCAACTTGGTAATTAGAAGAAGGTTTTGACTTTGGTAGAGGTCAAAGGTAAGATAAGGGTCAACAGAGGTCAAAGTCTGACACTCTGTATTAAAACATGATAACTCAAAACAGTGCCCTTACCCAAAATCCATATATGGGCCAGATATACAATGCCATTGTTGGGCCAGATATAAAATGCCATATATGGGCCAGATATTTAAAGTCCACATCTGAGCCATATATGGGCCAGACATAAAATCCATACAAAACAATTTAAAGGTTTGGCCGGATATAATATAAAGTTTGTTATTGCCCATATAAAGTTTTATAAAGGTGCTCAAAAGTAGAATAATAAACTTTATATGGCTTTTATATGGATTCCCTTTGTATCTTCCGCATCAAACTTGATATAATACATTTATGGGCCAGATATAAAGTCCATGTATAAAACTTGAAAGTTTTGGCCAGATATAATGTTTAGTTTGTTTAAGTCCATATTAAGTTTCATATCGGCTATATAAAGTAGAATCCTTATATAAATTATATAAAACTTAATATTGTCCACATCAAACATATATGAATTTGCTTTATATTGTCCATGTAAACAAATATCATTTGGAACTTCTTTTAAATTAAATTGAAGAGCTCTTTATATGAAATTACCGATGCAACAGCAATGTACAAGAAAGACTTCTAAGACTTAACGGCAACTGCAACAAGATGATCTTGTATTGGCAAGTAGGCCTAAAAGTACCTTTCTGGACAGATAACCTGAAATACACTCAGTACTGACTTCAAATATTGCACTATATGGTAAACTAATATGAGGTAGCCTATTTAAAAAAAACATTTATATTTCAATAGACTGTACTAGCAACTATTAATGCAAAATATTATGAAAATATGTTGTTGTTTTTGTGTAGTTCCACTGAATGTAATGGAGTTTTAATGTAAACAACATGAAAGAATAATTTGTCTTTAAAACTGATAAGAAATAGTGAAATTCTCACTTAATACACACAGTTATGTTATCAAATATTCACTAATATTTCTGTACGTTGTAAGTGTCAGATGCAAGAGGTACATGTATCTCTTTTTCAACTGTAAGGAGATGATTTGTTATATTTGCAGTTACTGTGCATGCTTCGTGAAGTTATATCTGGCTTTATATGGCCATATGAAACTTAATATGCATATATCTGGAATTGGCTTAAATATCAAGCTTGATCTGGCAATACATGGCTATATCAAACTTTATATTAATAGATCTGGATGACACTTTCAGCAAGTTACATCTGGCTTCATATGGCCATACCTAGCTTTATATAAATATGTCAGTGAAGTTGGTTTGTATCAAGCTTGCAAGAGGTGTCAACTCTCATGAGATGATCGATTTTGCATTCGTAGGTGGAAAACCTTGTGACTAGAGCCCTGATCGTTGGATCTCTGGTCACTAAAGAGGAAGATGCGAAGCCACATCCATTCAAACTGGTGGGAACTAATTGTACTGAAGGTATCGTTAAGATGGTCGTCACTGCGTCATCCCCCAAAGCCAAGTAAGATCAAATGTTTGCCTGATGTAAATATAGTTTCAAAGAATTTGTGAGATGACTACCATGGTATTCTCACATTTTCACATCTTTGAAAGATTAGTACATTTAGGCTAAGATGTTCATTAGTATGACCACATGCGAGGTTTTAATTATCATTCACTCCATGGACAAGTCAGTGTGCAAACTCCCATTTCAAGAGTAAGTTGTATGTCCTTGTGAAGTCTTTTGGTTGTCTTTGTGACGTTGAACTAACTGAACCAAATGATGAATGAATCGGACCAGGGACCACAATAGCAGAGCTACAGTATTTGTTAATATAAGAACTGTTTGTCATGGTTGGAATGTATTTACACACAGGGATTGGTATCATTAGTTTGGTCTTTCATTTGTAACAGTTTTCAGGGTTTCTCATATCAAAATTTTGATGACATTATTTCTCGGTTCATTTACTAATATCAAGTCATCACACCAGAGTTGAGTCTCCAGCCCTCTGAGTGTTGTTTCCACTGATTGCTGTGAGTTATTAATACAACTTCAGAAATTCACACTTTGCGACAAATCCACAAAGTATTGTTAGATTTGACAAAGTCCTTACAGGCTTGACTGATTCATTGCTATGTTGTTTCATCAGATTTGAGTCTCTTGGTATTCAATGTGTGAAGAAGGCTGACTTGAAGGATGCCCTACTGGTCAGAAGGAATTTGCAGGTGGATCCTTACAATAACATTGACCAATGTCTAGAAGATGACATGCAGGATCTAGATTGTAAAGTCCTAAGGATCTGCTTTCAAGCGTACCTGGAAGATCCAAATACCGGACAGTTTACCGAGCCATTAACTCCAGTTCTAACTCACAACATCTATAACAAGAGTAAGTTTTACCTCAACATGCTAGCTATTTAAGTTCTAAGGAAATGTACAGCATTTTGTCTGACTTGTGGTCTCTCTCTCTCTCTCTCTGTATGTATATATGGATGTAAGTATGCATATGGGTATTTCTATAAACCTGGGGTCCAAAAGGGTTTCCACACACTATGCACAAATACTATCCAATCACTTGCAAATTACCACTTCAATATCCTGATGTCTAGTTGCATTTCATAGTTTACTGTATAGGGAGTATAATAAAATATAAAAAAAGTTTAAATCTCTTGTAATTTGTTTTCTTTAGGTGCAAGTTTCCCTTTGTGTCCCCCACAATTTTTAGTACCAACTGTGACATTTAAACATGTTAACATTGGTAACATTTCTCACTGTTCATTTTGTCTCAAGTTCATTTGCAGACTTACTAGAAGTGAATACATGAATAAGAGTTGAAGTTGACAAAGTTTCAGTATTTTTTTCGTCCCCACTCGTTTATGACGAAGTATTGAAATGTGCATGCCCAACGTAACATTTTCGTGTCCACCCTGTAACGTTGGTAAATTGATAAATGATTGCCTGTGTGAACCTGTGTGCATGTACAAGCATCGCGATGTACGATCAGACATTAACAACCAACTTATCCCTACTCCATAGGCCTATTTTGGATGTTCAAGCTAGCTCAAAAATGTTGTCTTCAACGACCCGAAAAATTCGTAAAAGTTTCGTGTCCCTCAGGCCTCGTAACGTTGGTAAATTTCAAGGCTACGTCATTTGTGTAAAAACACATCCCATAGTTTTATGAATGAATGACGTCATTTATAAGTCCTAGACGTCGTCTGCTGGCATATACAATCATATATAACTCCAGCGCTACATCGATCACTGCACCGAAGAAAATTTGTGTCCCCTATCTACCCCAGCGTTACGATGGTATTTTCGTTACGTCGAGGCCGCAAACCCCGTTGAGTTCCAGAAAAGTGAGTGTGCAAATATTAAAGTAATATTTCATTTTAAAATTACGACCTAAATAAAAAGTAAATCTGTCGATACATTTGATTTTTGAGACTTTTTTAAATGGTTGATTCATTGATTGATCAATTGCTGTCAAGGGGACACCATTTTACATTGGTGTCCTCCGTTATGGTAACACTAACAGTTTAAACTAACGTTAGGCTAGGCCTAAGCTTAGGCTACATTCGAATATAAGATGTAGCCTACGGTAATTTCGCGAAACGGCAAAATGTAGAAAAAGAGGACGAAGTTTCTTTTTGTTGTGCAAAAATGCTGATAAATTTATTTTCTATTCGAGATATGTACGATAAAGTCAAAACATGCGTACAATATCAACAAATACGCTCTTAAAAAATAACGTTTGAAAGTTTCGCGAAACTACAACCCAGTCTCCAAATTTTAACGTGGGTCACAAAAAATGTCAGAAACGGCGTTAAAACCAATAAAATAAATTGTAACTGCTATACTACATCAGTCCGATTTTTAATTTGTAAGAGCGGAATGTGATTGGAATGCTATGGCAATTTTTATCCAATTATTATCCAAAACAGATGGACATATCGTCTAGGCCCAAAATGAGAGTATCAATGGCATTACCATTACCACTGTATGTACTATCGATAGGAACTTTCATGTTTGAAACAACTAGCCTA
>JAAAKB020254981.1:0-10562 GCA_010014835.2 Apostichopus leukothele | reverse complement strand
GAGGGAGGGAAGGGGGGGGGGGCGTGGAGGGCGAAGAAAGAGGGATGGTGGAATAATTTGTTTTTTTAACACCAAATATCGATCAGATTAAAAATTTGCCAAGCCTTATAGAAGGTAGTATATACTGATGCAGAATTCACTGTTGTTTTTCTAATTTCCAGTAGCATGGTATTATACGTAAGAAACAACATTGGTGCCTTCCATTTGAGATTAGAATCCTTTATGTTGTTGTACACAAAAAGCGAAGAAATCAAAACCTTTTGAATTCTAGCGGTTATATACAATCATCAACAGTAAACTAAACGTATACTGTAATGCCCCAATTGAACTTTCGAAATTTGTTAACATATTTTATCAAATTTCTGTGTTTGAAATACAGGAATGCTTTGGATACCTGTCAATTGCATGTTTATGTTTCATTCTGGCTGTAACGGAGCTTGAAGCAACTATATGTTCCTGCTGTTTAGTCAAACTCGGTTTGAGTTGATTCCCGTGGTAATGTAAGACATCCGCCGACGTTAGAATACTTAATTCAGATAATTTGACAATCCCTGTCATGGTTTGTATATCCTTCATGGTCAGGACCTCTCCTGAGCGACTTTATATTAAAAATTATCATATACGAGATGAACAAAAACGAATTTGCTGAATCATATGAAATGCGGTAGTCAATCTTCCACCCCATCCCCTCCCCCAAAGGGGTATTTATAAATGTTACAAAACCAGAGTAGATATAGTGAATGACTTTTCGTTACAGATCATTTCTTGTCATGAATTTTTCATGATCTTTGCTTAAGGGCATTCCGTATATGTGCAGGTGAAGTGGCGTACATTCGTAATAGGGATCCCTCATTACAATTTTTTAAGACATTTTAGGATTAACTTTGGGGCCTAAGGTGCACTACGCTTAATTAGACTTCAACAATCATCCGCTTTATATAGCTTATGATGAAGACACAATTCCTTATTGAATATTGATTCAACATTTCCAAAGATATTTTCCCCCAAAGTTGTTCTGTTTGTTCATTAAACTTATGCATATTCGTTTTCATTGCCACGTGTATATGAGAGAGAATGTGACCTTTGATATTTAACTACACATACAGTGAGTATATATGCTTTGTTTCGATTCTAATGAACAAATATATGACGCTGTATTTCTGAATAATTAACATGTAAAGATCGGGTGTGATATTATTAATTTTACGTTACTTGTTTAGGTTATTGACGAGTTAACTATATATGTCTTAATTAACAGAGCTTGTGGTCGAGCCGAGGGAAGGACCTCTAAAGTGCCCTATTTACTAATAAGGAGTGCCCCTTTTGGTAAACAAAACTTACCCTTTGCCATTTTCGTATTAAAAAGTTGCCCTGAAATATATTTTACGAGATAGAAAATCGTTCGTGACTTTCGCATTGTTCCTTTCCATACTTGTTATATTACTTCTCACACGAACTTCTTGCAAGACTAATATTTGTCAGTATAGTCAAAGTGACAATATTTCATACAAGATTTAAATCCTCTAATTGATTCGTGTGTCAAATTTCTCAATATTCTGTCAATCTTGTCTGATCTGATATTGTTTGCGTCCGGAAATTATCACAACTTTTAAGCTGTGAGGTTGCCATGTGAATATTTTCTAAATGTGTTGTTTCAAACTGCATGACATCATTATGACGGACACACGCATCTCATTCGCGAATCAAATTCGACGAAAGGCTCGTTAAAGGTACACTGTACTATCTTGAGTGCTTTCGTCTTTGTTTCGCTCTTTCTTTTTAAACATTTGTTTCGCTAGCATCTTCCGTTACTCCCAAAACGTCAATTTTGATCTGTTGTGTCATTGAGGTATCGCAATGACGGAAACTTTTAATTCGGCATGCGCCGTTCTAACATCTGTAGTTGACACAAGCAGGATATTTCCGTGTTGACTATGTAGGAGTTACCGCGCGTTCAAACCAACAGGTGATAACACAATTGGTTTCCCCGTGTTAACTATGTGGGAGTTACCGCGCTTCAACCCACAGGTGCTAATACAATAGGTATTCCCGTGTTATAACTATGTGGGAGTTACCGCGCTTTAAACCAACAGGTGATAACACAATGGGTATATGTTTCGCCGTGTTAACTATGTGGGAGTTACCCCGCTTTAAACCAACAGGTGATAACACAATTGGTATTTCCGTGTTAACTATGTGGGAGTTACCGCGCTTTAAACAGAAAGGTGTAATTATTAAACATTTTACGTGTTACAGAGCAGTGCTGTAAACAATACATTACATCGTTGTTGTTGTTCTTTTTAAACTAGAGACATCTTAACCGTGACATGAAAACAACGAGTGTTAAACTAGTGTTACTATAACAACAACATGTCCACATATTGTTAACTTCAAATTCACCACTTTTGGAATTTATTCTGTATCGTCCATACACCTATAAATCATGTTTCACAACTGAATATCAACAAATGGAACACAAATATCACAGAAGTCCAGCTACCGAGCTTTGCAGTTAAAACACATCCAACTTAAGCCTTTCTAGAGAAAATTATAATAATTAACATTATTCCACTTCCTTTGAAAACAAACATTATACACACAAATTACCTAATCTGTAAATACCTCTCAAATATCTTACACGAAGACAATACATTGCCTTTAAAGCACAGTAAATAGGTGAAAAGGGCATAAGAATGTTTTTTCGTGACATATTCATACAGTGCTTAATACAACATAAAGGAAAGCATAAGCGAACGTAATTGATACGTTACACTAATAAATGAACCCATTATGGTAATTTAATATTCTGTTGAAAATAACGATAATTACGTGTCAGCTACGCATGCGTCAACAAGGTAAGGAATATCTGAGAACCCTTTCATTTAGAACGTGAAAAATTCTTAGAACTACAAGGCAGTCAAATTTACGCTCAATATATTGGAAATGTTTAACAGAGAGTAAATATTTTGAAACACTGCACGTTATGCCTTTTTACTCAGAGGGTTATGGAAATATAATGTTTTAAAGGTCACGTGTGTTACTGTCACGTACCGGCACCCGTAGCTTGAATTTGAGGCCTTGTTATAACCAATTATGATTTTCGAACTTGCAAAGTTAGTATTAAAAAAAGAGAGAAGAAATTAAAGTTTACGATGAAAGTCAACACTGATAGCTTGACAAAACCATCAAATGAATTCAGGCCCCGTTATACGTGGGTATGAATGGCTAAATCGAAAGAGAAGTTTTTGCTGGTATGAGGAATGCAATACATGGTGACACTGATAAACAAAGTAAATGCATATGAAGAGAAATAGGGAGATTGATCTTACGGGCTTGTGAGAAAAACTCCACCCAGGGACAACCCAGCCCTCGGTGGGAGGGGGTGGTCTATAATGGTTTGGTTGTTTCCCGTGGAGGGTGTTATTTTCAGGGATGGACTCCCAACCCCTCTACCACTGAAGTTAGCATATTAGCTACCCCCCACCCCCGCATTCTCCTGTCTATTGTCAAATTCAGTGCTTCTGCCATTTTACTTACAATCTGTATGAAACTTGTCTTTATTACCTTCAACTGTTCATCCAAGCATATCTAGCAAATCTTTATTCAGCATATTACTGGTATATATTCCAACCTGTAGAAACTATGTCCAGCTCGAGCACTATCCACCACGCCTCCACACCCTCCCTCGCATTCACCAAGAACTAACAATGTATCATGCTAAAATATAACATTTAATCAGACAGCCATGTTTTTTCAGTGTTACATATCTTACCTCTCCAATACAGCCACATATTTATACAATATAGCCTACAAGATACACGTTACAATATATAACAATATAATCAATTGTTATAGCTTAAACGTCAACTGATAATATTTTGGAACTGCTTGAAGTGTATCCAGGGTTCTAAATTATGTTTAGATCATAGCTAACGACATAGAGAGTGCGGTTATCAATTTTTTTACTTTGCAAATTCACTCGCATTCCCTGGAAAAAAGGGTTCATCTCTCTATAAAACTGTTTCAAGCGGGAAAATTGGCAACTTTTAAGAGAATTTAAACAGTGACAAAAGCGAATGATCAGTGAGCAAAAGGAATAGAAAAAAAGTATTCCCGAAAAAAGGGACGGATTTTCCGTAAGATTACTCGTAAATGAAGTATGTGAAATGGAGTAGTGAAGGACTACGATAGAAATAGATAATTGTAAGCTACTTATCTTATACCTAATCCAACATAGAGACACATTCATGATTGGTTAGATGGAACCTTTCACGTGGCAGAAGTTTAGCCATAGGAAACCATATAACGACGGTTACGGTTCTTAATGAGAAAATGGCACAAATGCACAGCCTAAACATCACGAAAAGCTTAGCCCTTTTTTTCAAATAAATTGATGTACTCTATGTCATTTTCCATTGGTGCCAAGAATGCTAGAAATTCCAATAATGTTCACTGATGTTCTCAAATTATCAAGCATTTTAAGGCCACGCTAGTGTTTCTTCCTTCCTGTGACTTTTGTCTAATTCAACACCCAGCTAAAGGTCTACGCATAACGTATACAGTGGTTCAAAATTAATAGGAAAATAGATCTCCTTGTGATGACGTCTAGCAATTTTAACCTTCTAAAGTTTGGGCCAATATACCGAATGACCTTTAACGTCATTTTGAAGCAACTTTGTTGATATTTGATAAAAGCACCATTGGATTGATAACACTCGTTTATGCATAAATCAATGTGCATTTTAGTCTGTCGAACGTTTCGAGTAAATATTTGTGGATATAACTTTGCTAAAAATCCTTAGATAAGGAACAGTATTTAATCAGTCCAATTGGACAGTTGACATTAGACCTTGTAAACTGTATTCAATACTGCAGACACAACAACACACATAGCATTTACACTGTTACATGTTGTTACCTGATGGCCGTATGGCAATGAAGGTTGAAAACTTGAAATGCCATCTTAGTTATTATCTACTGTAGTATGTAAATTAAACTGACTCAAAGCGAGTTATGAATATACAAGTAGTCATATGCCATACACTATTTATCTAATCATAGAGTCTAAAGAAGAAACAAATCCCATTTACCGTCATCACTTCCCATGTGACTCACGGTAGGGAAATCGTTTTTAACTCGTTTTTTGCACTTACCTGTCTCCTCACAACGAAGGCACTCTTCCTGTAACGTCTCCTTTGATATCCCAAACCGAAGGCGGTTGAAGAAATATGAAAAAGACATCACACAAACCACCATATTTTGCAAGAGGGATGGCATCTTACAAATGCTGCCTCAAAGATAGAATTTTGCCATATCACCGGCATTGATCTCAGTAATAATACCAGTGACTTGCACCATGATATATTCAAAATAAAGCAAAGGGAAAACCAATTTTTCACCTCTTATATAGCGGTTCTAGAACATCATACATTTGACAAAATGCTTTTTGCATCAGGATATCGGACAAAACGCAACAAACATTTTTTTTCTTCCTATATAGCTGTCTAGTGCATGAATTTGTTTATCCTAAACATCTCTATTATTGACGATAAAATTGTTTCTCCTTTAAGACAAGAACAAGCACCGCCTTCATTGTTTTAACTTCTGTGATCTACAGAAAGGTGTGATTAAAAACTCCCGTATCAAAGATTGGACATATTCTCTTCTATTTGGAAGATGCAACGGTTTTGGTTTTCCTTATTCAACAAGGTTTTGTAGACTTGGCATCATCACGTTACTTGTGCTTGAACTTTCGATTCCTCCCCCTTCCCCCCCCCCCTTTTTCCAATGAAGAAAATTTCAGTTGTTTATATTCTTCTTAAATGTCGCTGTTATTTGATGACCAATCATCGTAAAATTCGATATCAATAAAGACAATCGTTTTGATTTGTACTCATTAAAACTATACGGAACTTTAGCGAAAAACGTTATTTGACGTGTCATGTCTTAAATTTTACACTTCCAATATAACTGTCCTGGTTTGCCCTACCTTTACGTTTTCGACATAAAAAAATATTGATCACAAAGTTCACTTTGAATTTTATGAAAGCCAGTTCTTGCCATTTAGAAACAACAATAAAAGGGAGTATTTCTAATTACTGCAGTAAATTTTTCATAATTACACTCACATACAAATATAAGCGCAGTATTTGAAAAGTTTGTTTATTTGTTGTTTGTGTCTATGCGAAAATCAACAACACACACAAACGGAGGGGAGAATTATAAACAAATTATAAATTAACAAAAGAGCAAAGGATTTATTTTCCCGGGCCTGGATTCGAACAAGGGACCACAGGAATACATCATACTGTGTAATTTATACAATACAATCTGAGCAATCAATATAGTCGAAGTATAGTGATCTCTCTGTATAACCATTTCTTTGCTGGGATCATTGCCCGCCAGAAACCACAGTACATATAACATATACTATGCGCGACACCATGAATCTCCCTTCCATTCTATCTGAATAACTAGAAAACATCTGGGTAGGGATTTCAAGGAAATTTCGGCTTCATTGTTAATTTATTTTTTCATTTTTTAGTTGGTAGCAATGCGCACCCATAAAATTGACCGATCATTATACGAGCATAAACAAAACTATCTAATATTACGAATTGGAACGAAAAATCGAGGAGCGGAAGTTACCCAGATCTAAATATACTCCTTACTGTCTCATAGAGCACATAGAGTCTGGAAGAAGTTGCGTAACATTTCGACCTTATCAGAACATTCACTGCAAATACAGATGTCTGGCATTAGCCTGGCTCTTTCCTTCAAAGTGATAACAAATTGTTTTGAAGAGTTCTCTTGTTTTTTTTTAATTTTATTTCTTTCTTTAAAGATGTTAATGTCATAAAGTGTCCGCAGACATCTATAGCCCCTGATTCCCCACATATTGACAATTATTATCTAGACTTAACACAAGGTCAATTATGCTTCAACAAGATGAGTTTGTTTTTTACCTTCTAACTAATGATTCTTCTGTTTTTAACTTTATACTGGGTTTCTGCGACAAAAGATTCGTATCTTTAATTTGATGGTTTTCGTCATGGCTTTGCTATTTGTTTATGACGCCCTCTGATGTTTGAAATAGTAGACAGTTTTAATTATGTTTTGAACATATTAAATCGATTAGTGTCTAGCCTCGGACAGACAAAATGACCTGTGCTATGTTGGCCTATACTCAGATGTTAGGTGGGGGTGCAACTAGAAATTTCTACCGAGTTATTTTAGCCAATCAGCAATCGTGACTGTACGGCTGCTCTGGCGAGACGTAAGAGATGTAGGACTGTTTTGAGATGATTTTATGCGACGTCAAAAACGAGTTAGGATATTTTCTTCATCTTGACAACTAGGTGACTTATTGGAGTCGCTGTTTAACTATGAATTTCTCTCAAAAATCAAAATATATATGTACAATCTAAGCACTCGAAGATTACTCAACATGTCTTTCAAAATATAGTACTATTTTGTATCCAAGCAACTTTCATTTAACCAAAGAGGAGGAGCCACCCCTCCTCTGGATGACATAACTTCGTATCACCCCCATCCCATCCCCCACCCCTCCACAGTATCTAGTGGTATCCCCAGTCCCCTGCATGTACACAAATACTTTGAAGAAATGTAACTGATACTATGACCTCCGGCATACCCTTAATTAAATCGGGCGGTACGCGTCTCCCGACAACCACCTAGTAGGACTATAACACAACACGACGGTGTTGCCCACTGTAGGAGAATTAACGCTTTTGGAAAAAAGACACTCTAAGAACTTTCGAAAACTACTGATAGTTACGGGATCGAAATATGAGAGGCATACGTACGCTTACCTGTCCCCATACAACCTTAGCACTCTCGTTCTACGATGCTTAAAAAGGTTACCAGTCCACTCTTGGCACGGTAGAGCGAGAGTGCTAAGGTTGTGGAGACACAGGTAAGGGAGGAGCGAAGTTAATATCCAAACCTGGTCAGTGAGGGTTGCTGTTACAATTAGCAGCAACGGCTGTACAAAGTATAGCATGCGTACCACGCGTACATTTGGTGTGAATGAAGTAGAGAAAGATCATTACCAGTTTCTAAACGTGCCTCCTATTTTCTGAGTGGCCCAGGGTGATATTACATACACATAATACGGGCTGAGGTTGTAGCAGTTTTCAGCTATTTTCAGGAGGATACCCCCCCCCCCCCTCTCTCTTTGCCCACACTTCCATGAGACGACAAGGAACGGATACCACAGGGCACTTGAGTAGAAGAGGTCCTTCTCCCAAGGTTTCCTTTTTGTTATTGTATATAATTGTATAGATTGATAGCAGTAAAGGGAGAGGTTGTTATCGTCCTCCCCCTCCTCCTCCTACCCACCCCACAAACACACCTCCACTCGACCAAGTTCATGATTATTCCTCCCATTCAATCCGCCACTTAAACATGTTACGAGATGGGGGAAACTCTTTTTACTACGTATACTGTATACAACTGCGGTGTATAGGCCAGACATCTCAAAGATGAAGTCAGTAGTATATTGTCATTGGCCCTGCCGTTCGACAGTCGTTGTATACTTTGAGGCAATGCAAACACTATACTGTATAAGAAGGTTTACATACAACGGTAAGGTAATTATAGCAGGACTACGTCTTATAAAGGCCTCTATCCTCTTGAAAGAGTCATCCTTTGTTATTCTGTGACCATGCTCATTGAAACATTCCTTTTTTCGGATCTGTTGATGTTCCTCCATCTTTTGTCCGCCTATCGACCCATGGATTGACTCAAATAGATGCTTGCGATTGTCGTTGTATTTGCTGGCTTGGACAGTTGGGTCATGTGCAATGTGTAAAACCATCGACCCTGTAGATGAGCCGCAGACAATAGAAGTCCAACCCTTAAAGGTATTAAGGAGTGGACGGCCTCGAAGGACAATGGGACCAAGATTGAAGAAAGGGGGAATGGTCAGTGAAGTGCATTGGAGTACGAAAAATGGTACAATCAACTTGAAACGAATGGCAACCCGTTGGGCATTTAATCATACATTCATCATTGTTAGAAGGATTATGCGTTCGTAAAGGAAACCATGTTTAACTTGGTATAGGGTATGTCACTCTATTGAGAAATCTCTGCTACCATGGCCAGATTCATCTACTATACCCTGGTGTTTTTTGACACAGTGCCCTGGTCGATGTGACATTTGTATTACATAGTTAAGGAATAAGTCGCAGTGAATTAGTTCCATTTTGTGGTCGATAAGAGTCACTATGCCAACTGTATTTCTGACCGTGTCATTGACCGTGTCATCGACTCAACAAGTTGCTGTATGTTTGTAACTTTGATAAAACCCAATGAAAATACAATCTGCGAAAGTTAATTAACAAGCCGTTTTCGTACATTAAAGTATTTGGTTGTCTTTAATAGCTGCTTGTCATTTCAATCAAGTTACTAGCGATGCTCCACGACATAAATGATAGTTCTTTTTCCATCCTTCTCATCTTGCTCCACCTCCTCCTCCTCCTCCTGCTCCTACATGTCCAATATGTTGGACAAAAGTTGATCAAACATGAATATTCATGAGGCAGGAGAATGACGTCACACGACTAAAAATTTATAAAATGATTTATATTGATTTTCATTTTCGTTACAGGGTTCGAATTTCCCGCCGGAATATACGCAGCCCCATTTCATCCAGCACCCGACAATGGAGCTGGTGGACTCACCTCCCCCGGACCGTCCACCCATTCCCCTACCGTCTCATCATCCACCCTGCCGATGCAGTTTTCTCCTCCATCCGAAGAAAGCAAGTCTTGCCTCATCTGCGGAGACAGGGCTACTGGACTTCATTATGGGATTGTCTCATGCGAGGGGTGTAAAGGGTTCTTTAAGAGAAGCATCTGTAACAGGAGAGTGTATAAATGTATGAAGGATAAAAACTGCATGATGTCCAGACAGAAACGGAACCGTTGTCAATACTGTAGACTCCTCAAGTGCCTCCAAGTTGGAATGAATCGAAAAGGTGAGAGCAAAATTTTTTCAGCTATACTTATTGACAATTCCCTTTGTTTCCTCACTTACCTGTCTCCCCATAACTATAGTACAGTCTGTCTACCGTGTTTAGAGTGAGGTTGTAACCTTTTAGTATCCTGTGCGATACGACATTGCTCTTGCTCACTATTGTCCATGGGTGTCCTACAAATAACTGAGCTTCCAAGTTAACAATAATTCTCTACCTGCTTATCCTGAAGTAATGAAATTTGTGAAAGAAATATGCAGAAATGTTTTACATATGATAACAATATGCTAATAAGGTGCGCGACCTGGATGCCACCCGTGTACCTACCTCCACCACCCCTTCACCCTATCTCTACCCCCCTCCCCCACCCTCCTATCATCACCAAATTGCTTCCCGACTACTTTGGACAAAAGTTGATCAAATCGAATCCACTGCCATCAGGAATAATCACACCTAAACACAACAAAAGCCGACGCCCTATCAAAGTTACACACGGTATATATAGTATATATACTAGATATATATATATATATGTTTAGATATATATATGTATGAATATATGTAT
>JAAAKB020254970.1:0-10563 GCA_010014835.2 Apostichopus leukothele | reverse complement strand
ACGTGAATTTACCCACCACTTCCTCTCGTATAATTATCTCGTATCGCGACGATGCAGAAAAATTGCACGTTCAAGCGTTTATCCATCAGGTAACTCCGCAAGTTGATTTTATTCACTTAGAGCTGCGAAGGCAACTCGTGCTCTGTTTTGAAAGAAACATCTGTCGATTTTGTTTCTGCTTGACGGAGCCAAATGGTACCGTATTGACAGTAGCAATTGCAAAAATTAGCTGAGATACCAGGCAGGTAGATGAATACACCTTGTGGGTAATATTAGAAAAAAATGCAATGTAAAACAAAAAAAACGTGGGGAAATGTTATGTGGGTATAGATGTAGCACAAAAAGTTAAGCCTGTTTGATTAGTTTTCATTAATTACTGTTACAGGCTAGGGTTCATTTTAATCTTCGAAGTATGTATGATAACCCACGACGAAAGGATGGATAATGTACATCTCGTTGGACTCAAATAATGCTCGGTTTATTTTGTATGAAATGTCTGTGCATCGAGATGGAAAAGGAAATTTTACAGACTAGTGGAGAGGTTGCAAAGTTGGTTAGTATCGTTATTAATTTATTATTATGAGAAAAAAAAACATAGTTCAAGAAGGGTGATTGTCTGAGGCATAAGTCGTGGCGGTATGAGAATATTCGATAACAGTATACCTGTTGGACTAAGCTACCAGTATAATCCGGTGTATACCTCAAATGTGAACATTAAAGTTTCGCAGATCTAGTACCCACACAAAGACACTGCTAAAACTCCAAATCTACCCTGATATTATTATTATTAACAATAGTTCTAGTAATTGTAACAATGATTTTTGTCTGTTCGTATTGTGTCTTTTGCCTATTTTGGCAAAACCTATATATACGGTATTTAAATTTATTTCGTTTCTTTTGTATTGTCTCAGTTGAGAGGTTGTTTCAAATTCAGTGAATCAATCATTTATGTTAACATGTTTTCTCAGTACATTGAAATAAACAGATTAAAATCGTAGTCGAATAAATCACAAGCGATAATTTTGCGGAAAAACACTTGTAGTAACTTCCGGGTGGTAGATACGGAAGGAGGAATAAGTGGGCGTGGCCCAGGGAGCGAGGGCGCAGTGCCAAAACGTTTCCAAATGTGTAGTCAGGTAGATAGGAAAGTGCAGTTGTGGAGTGGGAGACAGGTAAGTATCGTCGCTCGTAAATCCCCTAACTAGTAAGTTTTGGGGGGTTCAGCTGCTCATAATTCTCTTTTGTCTCAGAATGCAAATCTAAAGAAGAAAGAAAGAACAAATATAACTTGAAGATTGAAAGTAATCCAAGGCCATACATCTGTTCTTAGCAAGTTGGTAGTAATTTGTATTTACTTCATTCCTTTGAATCCTTTCTTACCTGTCTCCATTCTACATATGCACTCAGATCTACCTACAGTAGCCTCCCAAAAGTTGGTATAACATTTTAGCACTGTGTCCCCTTCCCCTTCCTTCCAAATCTACCATTTTCAAGGCATACAACTGTAATACCCAGTGTGATTTACATCCTGTATTAATTATCGGGTTCATTATACTTTAACCTGCTTTCCTGTTGATTCCTTTTACTTGTACAACCGCATCTCGCAGTGCGACCAGTGCTGTCATTGTCCGTGATTGCGTGCATTTTCTCTGACCTCTTTGTAACTTTGATGTATAAATACTATATTGTTTATTGTAGTGATCTATTGCTGCATGTATGGTACATGTACGATACATGCACAGCCAATTGATTTTCACTGTGGGTACTTCACAGTCTAATCAAACATAAAATAGCTCTTCAACAAAAGCCAAACTGAAATTAATTTTCGGATGTTCTTGTCGTCGTCTTTTATTCTTCATTTGGATGGAAATATAACTATATTGATAATCTAAATGAAACAAATGATTTACACAGCTCAGCAAAAAAATCAATGATTATACCTCGCTTTTTGGATCTAGCTAATTGAAAAACTGCACAGATTAGAAAAAAAAGATGAGAAATTAATCATCATGGATCTAGGCTATTAGTGATAGACTGTGGCTGTTGTTCATTGGTAGAGAACTAACGAGAGGGTATGGCCTCCATAAGAAGGGTGGAAGGTCTGGCCGCACAAAGTGGACGCATTAATGTGTTCAGTACCAACAAGGGTACCTATTAACTTTGTATGTGTATTAGTGTTTTATATCTCGGTAACAGAAAGTGCTATATGAAGTTGGGAGTTAGACATATGAGGTTTAGTTTAAATTGTTAAGGTCTGAAAAAACGTGATTAATTATTATTTTCCCCCTATAGCTGACTTCGCCTTATAACTTCAAATTCAACTCAAGTATACAAACCTTCCTACATGAAATGAGTTAACTATGAACTATTTAACCATAAATAAATTAATATTTGAACTACAGGTATAATCCTTTGCCAGGTCTGTGTATCTGCAAGGGTACATGGTTTATAAGGAACACAGTGCTGCATGAGTACATAATAACATGAGTACATATAATATAACATTAATTTACGTAATAACTAGTGTTTTATAGTTTGCAACTGATAATGCTATGAAGCTGGGAGGATATAGCAGTTAAGCTTCAGTTTACATTGTCTATATGTCTTAAATATATATTTTCTCCTCTACTAAACCCATATCAGACTATGCAATATTTAGATCTTCAATAGATCCTGCTACATCATATTATATGTTTAATAATTTAAATTTGTTATGGTCCTTCGTCAAATTTTAACTGTCAGTACTGCGTGCCAACAAGGCTTCACATCAGCAATTTATCAGTGTAAGTATTCCATATCTCAGTGAAATAAAAACTTGTATGAAGCTAGCCCATCAGTTTACATTGTCTAATATATGTATAAACATATTCTCCTACCCTCCCCCCAGCCCTTATGTTCGTTTCAAAGGTATCAGATTATGCAACAGTTCCTGCTACATTATATAAGTAAAATATGAACTGGTCACTCATCCATTCACTGTCAGGCCCATGTGCAAAATTTGCACATACTGTATGGAAATTCTCTAGATTCTGTCTGCGAACATGCGCACGGTCGACCATGTATGTCCCGATTCTGTGAAAACACGCAAACTGGATCCGCTAACAAAAAGGCGAATGTCTCCTTCGGGGTTAAGTTAAAGCCAGAAGGGCAATCAGTCAACATTTAACAGCGTGTGTCCACAGAGGGGTTTGTGATAACATTGTGTAAGTGTTTTTTCCTTAGCAACTGTAAATGCCATGACGGGAGCTGGCATCATCAGTTTACATTGTCAATGGCTTACATATCTTCCTCAACCTGCCCCCCTCCTGTGACGCACCCTCTTTCCCCTTTACCTCCTCTTAAACCTTTAATCAGACTATACAATTAAGTTCCCGCTGCGTTACATTAATTAAAATGTTAGTGGTCCTTCGTCCTTTAATTAAATATGTCATGTCTCTATTTATATTTATATTGATCTGTTTTTACTTTGTTAGAGTTTCTTTCCACTACAACAGATACTTTTTAACTTCCTTGTGGGACAAATGCCTGCAATATACTGCTGTGACCTTTGAATACATTTAAGGCCAAGCATACTTATTAAAATGTAGATACTGTAAGTGTATGGATTGTGATTGTGACAAGAATCAACATTTGGTTTTGTACTTTTGTAGACCTGTAATTGATATCAATACAAGTGCACAGTAGTACAGGGATAATACAATTTGTTCCCCCATTTAGGACAGATCTATCAAAGGTAATAAACGCACTGTCTGTATTTTTAAAAATAAAATGATAACAATGTGTATTTGTGTTTTATTGAAGTTGAAATTTACGACATTGAAATGATCTTTAGTGCAGGCTTGCAGCTAGTGCTTTATTTGGCGTGACCATACCTGCATATTTATATTTCATTATAACTGTCTATATACCTAACTTGATGACGTACAGTAGAAACTTTATGCAAAATCGAGGAAATAATCAAGGTAATATCCGTTTCTCTCAGTGCGGAAATCAAACAAAATATATCAGCGTGACCTTTGGATCTTCAAGATTCGTTGCCGAGGGTAATATAAAATATGAGCTTCACCAAAAGTGTTACTTTGGAGCGTAGCAGTCGTAAATCTGTGAAGTACTCTTTAAAAATTGATTTATTTGTGCACTGTATAAATTTTATATACTGAACAGCCGGCCCATCTGTACGTACATCAGAAATAAATGCTGATTGAATCGGTTTCCAAGTTCCTCTAAGTATAAACACATTTTTTGAGAAAGATTCATCTTACTATTGGGAGTCAAACATGCAACAAATTATATGTACTCCGCTCCTCCCTAACCTGTCTCCTCACAAGCTCAGCACTCTCGTTCTACCGTATCTAGAACGAACTGGTAACTTTTAAAACACTGTGATTCCTCTTTCTCCGGTACCCTCTGGTCAATTCCCTCCCTTCTCATTCTACCACCCAAAGTGCTTAGACGTTCATTACTTATACTATATGTTAGTTATGTTTTTGTTACTATACTATAATATACAGTACAGTGCTCAATAATGGTTTGCCTCCATACAGTACAGTAGGTTTTAATCATGTTTGCAGTGTGCACACTGTGTAGCAATTCTCTGAAGTACAACTTGTAGATAAATGATGCATGTATTACTAGACATGTATACAGAGTTTGTGATGTATTGCAAAATTTACCAAGACTTTGCTCCAAGTCTTTTTAACCATGATTTGTCCCATGGCAAAATCATGCGATGGAGCAAGATTCACGATATCTTCGTAGCTTCGCTCTTATGTTGTTGTTTATAGGCAGACGAGCCTGGATCGTGCTATGCAGACATGCTGTATATAGTGTGGAAAACTGGAAAGGGTCTACCCATGCAGAGTGCATTGAACTAACGGCTTTAGCCATTTTTTATGCATGCGGATGTTGGCTGGCAATCCACTGTGTTTGTTCACATTTTAGGCGGATACTGTAATCGGAAAGTCCCAGAATGCAGACCTAATGCCAATGTACAGAGGCATATTGCACAATATGTTAAGATTGCATATGTAGTATGCATACATTCATTTGTTTGTTGGCCCTTTGGATTGTTTATTTGTTCATAGTTCTTCTGCGAAGAAGCAATTCAAAGTAAACAATAAAGTTTTAAAAGTATAACAATAGAAGTATTAGCAAGAGGAAGTACGGTATATAAACTGTATAGTGTTAATGCATGTACTCAATGTCACTGCAAGGGCATACTTTTGAAGTGAATGATGGGTGAACGGTATGATACTGTAAAAGGGATGGCAGTGTGCTGTGAATTTTTTTGTATTTTAAATGTATAACCATTTTCAAAAGTATAAAAGTATAAAAGTAACTATCCAGTGTAGGTTTTTACATTCTTGTACATATTATGTTGCCGTACACTGTTGTTGTAAACCAGTTTCATCAAACAGATTTACAAAAAAAAATAAAATAAAGTCAATAAAATAATTATCTATTTTTTCCTCCCCTTCTCTTTTGTAAAATTCTTTTCTGATTTTTACTATATATGTCTCCATCCTGTAGACGGTAAGCATACATAATTATGTACTTATTAAATTAAAAATTATTTAAATTGTTTTGCACCATATTCATTCATTGGTGTAAAGATGTTTACAATTTTATTCAAAATATATATAAATATTTTGGAAATATGGCACAATGGCAGGACAGCAGTTCTCTCCTTTTGCATCTTATTAAATTTCATACTAAATCATGACAGACAATTTTTATGCTAAAGTTTAATATGCATGCATGCTACAAATTGCTGGTTTCCACTGTGTCGTCTGAGCCAGGAGAAGGTATCAAAAAATGAAAAGAAAAATAATGTAATTTTTCAATTTCTTGCTCACTTACAGGCTCTATAATCAATTACTGTTCAATACTTCACACTTTTCTTTATTTTACTTTGTGTATTATTTTTATTATTTTTTGGGAAATTTTTCACTTATTTTTCAACCTTGGATCATCGTAATACAGTCTTTGTCCTTCTTTCACACGTACAGTCGATGTTGTACGTCCTTCTTGGAATAACTCTCAATGCTAAATGAAGTCGATAGTCGCTTTGACTTCCTGGTTATTAAAATATTTGTAACCAGGAACTGTCTCCCTCGATACAGCTAGTTGACATGAAGTTCACCAGAAAGGGACAATCAAACTAAAAATCAGGCAAATTTGGCAAAATTCTGTCGTTAAAATTGCAACTCTCATGAATCGTTATGGTCCAAACGGTCCCCGTTTTACTTTACGAAACGTAAATTAATTGACAGAAGAAGAAGGCGAACTAGATTCTTGAGCGATGTTAACAACACACACACACAAAGAATGGAATCTCTGATGGACTTTACTGCCGAACAGATTCTCGTATTATCAACTTTATTACATGACAGACTAGGATTTAAAGCATGTCTGACATATTAACAAGAAAGACTAGAACTCCTTGATTGATGATGAAATCTACTGACGAATTTCCTAAAATTATGCAAACAGTGTATTTTATCGGTCTTGTCCATATAAGTTTTTTTTTTCTTGTCAAAGTTTTATTTTTTTTATATCCATCGTGGATTTAATACAACCAAAAGATTGATTTAAAGCATGTCTAACATATTAATAAGAAAGACTAGAACTCCTTGATTGATGATGAAATCTACTGACAAATTTCCTAAAATTATGCATACAGTATCTTTTATGGGTGGGTCTTCTCCATATAAGTGATTTTTTTTTCTCATCAAAGTTTTATTTTTTTTATATCCATGGTGGATTTAATACAGCCAAAAGATTGATCGTCTACAAGTTACTTCGCTCCCCGCTTACCTGTCTCCCCACAACCTCAGCACTCTTGTTCTACCATGCCTAGACTGAACTGGTAACCTTTTAACACTGTGCACCTCTATGACCAGACCCCTCTGGTCAGTGCCCTCCCTTCTCATTCTACCGCCCAAACGACATATGCCCCACTGACAGGGTGGGGATCTCATTGGCAAAAGATCGATTGCCTACAATTTAGTTGAATAGAGGTTGTGGATTTTTCTATTGTGGCAAGTCCATATGCAGTTAGTGGAAGTTAAGATCAACTGCTGTTTGAAATTAACCAGATTATGTTTGGATTTCTAGCAGGTGTTTTTGTCATAATTAGTCAATTTGTTTTTCAGGCAAGTTTACCTAACCTATGGGGGTGCAGTATTATCCAAATAAAGAGTTGCATCTGATCAAACGATGAAACTTGTCCTCGATAATTCAACCAAGTGAATGGGAATAAGGAAGATGTTAATGATTCTATTCAATTTTATCGTATTTTTATCTCTTTATTCTCTTTGAGAGACTCTTTCAATTGAAACCTTTGATATTAATCACATACATTACAGCCACTCAGAAATTTCGAACAGTTTTAATTTCCTTTCTCATCATTATTTGAAGTGCCAGGTGCTATACATGAGAGCATATCATTTATTTCATTTCATTTCAGAGAGCTATATAAAGTAATTTACCACTCTCACTTCAAAGCCGCTGTTTAATGTCGATACAGTTGCGTCATTGAGTCAAAACAAACGATTATGTTTGATAAGGGTATTTCTGTTCTATCCTGAGTCACAAGAAATAACTTTTACAGCCAAATGAATGATTTCTTTTGGCCTCGAACTGTGAAAGTAGCTGGTTAGGTGAACGGTTGAATTTACTGCGCACCTCGCTTACCTGTCTCCCCACAACTTTTGCACTCTCGTTCTACAGTCAAAAAGCTTCATCCTTCAAGTCTTATTGGCAAAGTACTGTTACATTAAGGTCGCATAAAGTATCGCAGCCAAATATGCCAGAAATTCAGATATCGGTCAACAATGCTCAAATATTTAGACTTGCATTTAACCGCCATTCTAAAAAGTACTTGATCAACTATGTGATATTTTATTTTATTTTTTTTAATTTATGGCAATAATTTGGAGGATCAGAGCATCAAGAAAATTGCTTTTCAAAATTTCTAGCATTTTTCAGCATGCTAAAATTTGGGGCCAATACTGATTATCTTGTAATAGCAATACATGTGTGACAGGTGCTTCTGAGGTCTCATTAGTTATAAAACCAGTTAACATTTTGCTCTTTGTATACACTGTTTGAATCATTTTATAAACTATCATTTATTTATAGCATATATACTGTACTTGCAAGACTAAAACCAGCAATGTTACCACAAATATTATTTAAATCTAGAGCAAACAGCGTTTCCCGTAAATGGTATTCACATCTTGATGTACATGAGCTGGTAAACGTGAACTCTGCCAATCAAAGTTAGTGTTCTCAATACAAGGTTTAATGTAAACTGGCCCTAAAATGTTATTTATAGGTTACAGTATATGTTTATATAAAAATGGACTTCATTTTGCGTTTAACTGTTCAAACAGAAAATTCATTTCATTCATTTTCTTTCCATATCATGTCATTTGAAAAATCAATTCATTTGCTTCATTTATCAATCATGCATGAAAAGAATAAATGGTCTGAATAATTTTTTGATATGTCTTTTAGTAGAATTGCAGTATTACAGAGCTGCAGTCAACAGACATCAAATTTGCATGAAAGACTAGTCTATGGTATCTCTGTCTTTCACTTGAATCTGACCTTTGACATTTGACAACTGTATTGTCCATGATGTACCCAGAAAGAAGAGGGAATGAGTAATGACCTGGAAGTGGGTAAAGGGAAGGGAGGTGGGTAGGTGGGTGGAGACATGGGAGGGAAAGGGGATGGGATGTGGATGAATGGGATTAGTTACTGTATAGGAAGCGATGTGGATGAGTGGAGAAGTGGGCCTGGATGTGCGATGTGGGTTAGTGGGGAAAGGCGCTGTCAGCTACTGTGCAGGATTTTGAGAGTACTAGCCAATAATATTTGATAATCCAGCCCACCTCAAAAACAGCTTGTTAACACGATATCCCCACAAACACAGGTTGAATCAATGTCATAGATGAACTATGATGAGTAGATGTGCCCTTGTTGGCTCACCACACTATGAATATGTTTGGGCATGGGAACCACTAAACGTTTTCGTTTTCTCGTTCTTTATTTCCAACTGCATTATTTGCATGTCTCAATTCTTTTGCTTCACTCTTGAGTAAATAAAATTTAAAAAAATACATTTGATATATACTTAGTTACTTCACTCCTCAATATTGAGATACTCTGACCTACAGTGCAAAAGAACATGTTACAAAAGTTGTCGATGTCGGTTTTGAAAAAAAAAGTTTGTAAGGATACTATTTTCCTTACTGCTATTGCTTGTTGATATTGTTACTATCCAGTTTCCACCCGTGTTTTTTCACTACCTATGTTTTGTGTAGAATATCATAACGAACAGTGTAATACACATCCAAAAGCTGTACAGAAATGAAAACACTCCATTCCCATCCCAATACTGTATATGTAACTGAAGCTGCACACAGTTATTGACCAACCAATAAGTCTATACCCCCAGCGTACTAAACTTGTTTTACCACTACTAACAGAAAAGAAGAACTTCATACCCGTCTTACACCTGTCTCCTATACCTGTCAATAGTCGGTAGCATTTGGTCCCTCTGTCGTTGTAACTTACTTTAATCGTTATATTTTTGTTCCTCTTTTCCAGGAATGTCCAAAGACCATCATGAAGCAGACTCGATATTCAAAGTGGTTTCGAGAGAGATACCTTCCCGACATCAAGCTGTTCTTAGAGCCTTCTGATGTAAACGACTATGAAAAGTACTACAAACTCAGTCACTACGGTCTACCCTTTGGGCTAGGCGGAACTCCCAGAGACAGTTAGTATTCACCACATTTTCTCTGTTGGGAGGGGGTTGTGGAGGTGGTGGGAGTGCTGCTTTATTCTTGAACCTGTTCTTAGAGCCTGCTGATGTAAATGACTATGAAAAGTACTACAAACTCAGTCACTACGGTCTACCCTTTGGGCTAGGCTGAACTCCCAGAGACAGTTAGTATTCGCCATCTTTTTTCTGTTGGGAAGGGGAGGGAATGTTGCATTATCCTTGAAGCTGTTTTTTTTAGCTTTTTAATCTAAATGATTTAGAAAATTCTTTGCTGCGCATTTTATTATATTTTATTCTCAGCAATATTCCAGCATAGTAAAGTATCAGTATTGATCACTTGAACAATTATATCAGCATATTATCACAATAACAGTAAATAATAAACAAGTAAACCAACAAGCTAAGGCTCACCCTTTGTTCCTTCATTACAAAGCAAAGCAAACAAGTGTTTGATGAACAATTCTGAGAATCCACGTCATACTGTATATTTAGTTGATTACCGATTCATGTAGTGCATTGATCTTTATAGGAGTTTATAATGCATGTCTGTCAGTAATTATTAGCTAAGTATAGGAGGTTTGATTTTGGCTATTAATAATCAGATGTATTAAACATATTACAATCTTTACAAACTGTACGAACAAGTTGTACTCTTTGGTTATAGGAGAACAGGTGTGATATACATATATGGTTAGAAAACTTCATGCATATGGATGTATATGTATATAAACTGTATATATTTATAAACTGTATATATATATATATAT
>JAAAKB020254959.1:0-10565 GCA_010014835.2 Apostichopus leukothele | reverse complement strand
AATCAGAATTAGTACACCCAGTCATCCTGCTGTAATTCATGAATGGCCTGTTTTGATCATGTGATAATAGAATAGACAATGTGGATAGGGTCACTCTATGACTTAATCTGATTTTTTCAAATCAGTGCGAACCCCACTTATACCTGTAATGGAGATATTTATTATTATAATGGCTTTAGATAAGTTGGAATGAAAGGTGAAGAGCTGTTGCATAATTATATTCTCAACCCCGAGACAATTTAAAGTGCTTACCTTGAAACTGTTGTATACAGGAGTAATGTGTACATGAAAGTATTCAGCCTGACTTAGATGATAATGCTTTCCAGTATTAAACATATCAAAAGAAACTATTTGTAAGTTGACATGTTCCCTGTTAAGATAGATATTCAATCATATCCTCCAATTCATCATACTGCATAGTAAGATATGTTTATATATACATATATGTCAAACCAGAAGTGTAGTTTTTTTTTATTCATATTTTATACTTTTATTTTTAATTTTTGTGTTCCTTCCTAACATTTTTCTTTGTTATTAATTAAATAAGTCACTCATTTTAATAAATCTCAGGGTATTTCTGTAAATAAATAGTCAACTAACAAACAACAAACAGGTTTATCTATCACTTCATTTCTGTTTTGTTTTGTAATTAAGTTGTTGATGTCCAGTAACATTTGACACCTGAATATGGTGTTGATGTGTTCTGTTCTCACAACCCTGTGTCAAAGTACAAAACCAGAAAGAGTAAGAATAATCCAGTTGCTTCATGTTTCAAACATTGTTAATAGCACCCAGTCTGACAGGCTGGGTCTAAATAAATAAAAACATTTCAGCAATAAATATAACAACATATGCACATCTACATATATATTTATATAACAATGACCTTTGAGAGAAACACTTGAAACAGCAATAATATCATCTTTGATAACAAACAATGTACAGTTCTGTACCAGAACATCAGGAAACCACCAATGAATAAATATCTTGTAATCAAACTACACATACCACGTGGGATAACAAACTTGCATTGGCTATGCCATATAATTGATGAATGACACTATTCCCACAGTGGACACAAACACAGTGGACACAAACAAACCTTTTATTGGCTATGCCAAATAATTCATGAATGATTACACACTATGCCCACATTGGACACATAACAGCTTTCATTGGCTATACCAAATAGTTGATGAATGACACACCATGCCCACAGGACACAAACTTGCACTGGCTGTACCAACTAATTGATTAATGACACCCTATGCCCACAGTGGACAAATAACAAACTTTCATTGGCTATACCATATAATTTAAGATTGACACACTATGCCCACATTGGACACACATAACAAACTTTCATTCGCTATACCAACTACTTGATGAATGACACACTAATCCCACATTGGACACATAACAAGCTTTCATTGGCTGTACCAAATATTTGATGAATGACACACTATGCCCACATTGGACACACATAACAAACTTTCATTGGCTGTACCAAATAATTGATGAATGGCACACTATGCCTGCATTGGACACACATAACAAACTTTCATTGGCTGTGCCAAATATTTGATGAATGACACACTATGCCTACATTGGACACACATAACAAACTTTCATTGGCTGTACCAAATATTTGATGAATGACAAACTATTCCCACATTGGACACACATAACAAACTTTCATTGGCTGTGCCAAATAATTGATGAATGACAAACTATGCCCACATTGGACACACATAACAAACTTTCATTGGCTGTGCCAAATAATTGATGAATGACAAACTATTCCCACAGTGGACATAGATTAATCCTACCTGCCATAAAGATTGGACTCAGATATAAAAGTGGACCATACCTAAATATTGTGCTAACTGTACACAAGGTATCAATGAAAATCAACATGTACTGATGGATTGCAATCGGAGTATTCAGGAACAGAAGAAATGAGAACATGGTTTGTTAATACAACATATAATGAATACACATCCACTTGCTATCAGACTCAATATTTAGAAATATAGCTAGGATGTTCAAGACATGAAGATATCCATTTATCTAATTTGCCACACCGATAGTCTGGCAGAATTTAGAACGTAAAAAGCGTAGTTTTGTCTTGAAGTAAATTATCACCAATTGTTTGAAATGTATTTTACTGATGAACACTTGCAGTTGAATAGCACAAGTTTGACCAGGGTGTATCTCTCTTTTTTAAATTTCAATTTGCTAGACTGTCTATGAACCAATTTATTATTTGTAAATCTGCTTTTCACTTTCTCTGCAACTGTCAAGAAAGTAGCAGTGATGCAATGAGTTGCTGCAATGAATTTAATCAAGAGCACGGAGGTTCATAATATTTTATCAAGTTTCCTTAACAATTAGGTATGGCTTTATAAGATGCTAAAGCTTTCATCATGAAACTGTGACTTGCATTAATACACAACATGACACTATACAAGTATATATGCCTGTGATACCATATAAATATATACTAAAACTTGACTTTCTTAGATTTATACTTTATTTTTGTTAGTTTGTTTTCTTAACATCTATGTGTGTTTCGTACATGTGGTAGGTTGTATTGGATAATATATAAATGTGCTGCTGGTTAATTGCACTAGTCTGTACAACACTTACAAATGTTAGTACATGTGTGGTAGGTTGTATTGGATATATACATAATGCTGCTGGTTAATTGCACTAGTCTTCTGTACAACACTCACAAATGTTATCATTAAACATCACATCTCAATATGAAAGTTCTGTCTCTTTTGAACATTAAATAATTGATTCAAACTCTGAAGGAAACATACAGACTATTCACATTTAAAAGAATCATTCATAATTTTCAAAGAAGTCAGACCCTACTTATGTTAACTTGAAGCTGTTTTGCTCACATACATCCCAATGTAATATGTGATTGTTACTACCAATGTTAGAACAAGCGTGTTACTACCAATGTTAGAAACAAGAGTGTTACTACCAATGTTAGAACAAGAGTGTTACTACCAATGTTAGAAACAAGAGTGTAACTACCAATGTTAGAACAAGAGTGTTACTACCAATGTTAGAAACAAGAGTGTTACTACCAATGTTAGAAACAATCACTATAACAACAACCCTGAAAACACAAGGCCAAGTACTTTAACACTGTCATTCAAGTTATTTAAGTTTCTCTAGCCTGTATTAACTGTCCTAAAGGATAACCAGTTTGGCTTCCTTTCAGTTCTTGCAGCATCTTAAGCCTCCACTCAAGGTTTGTACTTTAATATTGTGGAGAGTATAATACACAAAGCACACTGTATAGGAATAATAGAACTAACAGACATTCACAGAGACTTGTGCTACACCAGATACTTGTAACTGTATTAAACTCTCAAAGACTAAATTATCATGCCACATTGATAAGAATGTTGAACCTTGTTTCTGCTGTTATTACATGTATATTGCAAACTAACTGCTCTGCTACAAACTGGCAGGGAAAGCAACAGCTTGTTTCTGCTGTTATTACATGTACATTGCAAACTCACTGCCTTGCTACAGATCTGGCAGCAAATCAACAGCCCAGTCAAGATCCTTCATCTAAATTCCACAGAGTGACCGTTCTATCAGCGCTAGAACTCAAGAAGCTGGGTTGAGTTGGGTGCCATCTGCATTGTATCACTTTGTCCTGGTGTTGACCAACAACGCCATACTCAACAGACTTCATTAGATCACCTGGAAAGAGTATAGAAAGATTACTTCTATTTATCTCCCCTGCCAGTAGGATGACAGTGAAATAAAGACATCAACTAATAACAAGGATATTTACAAGATGATATCACCTCTACTTGTATCTAATAACTTCTCATTTTCTCTGCATCTGTCAAGAAAGTAGCAGAGATGCAATGAGTTGCTGCAATGAGTTTAACAAGAGCATGGAGGTTCATAACATTTTATCAATCATGCAAATACCTGGTGCATGTTTGAGTTCATTAACTTGCAATCATCCAACAAATCGAGTAATAATTTCTAACTAACATTGAAGAGCTAGTCAGATCAGATGCATTACTAACGCTAGCCAAACTAGGAAAGTTTCTTAAACTGATCAAATGCAATCTTATTTTAAACATTGGTTTGCTAAAACATTTGACAGAATGTAGGTAACTGCTTTAAAACATCTAAGAGGTTCATTTATAAGGTGATTGTGGGCATCAACCATTTAACTCACTGGTAATTTTACAGTATATAATTTTTTTCCAAAATGTTTCAATATACAGAAAGAACAGTCTCCCTATGTGAAATACAGACATATAGATGTATTAATAAAATCAGCTATACCACCTTCCAACCAACCATCCATAGATGATTGTAAGAGATCTACATGACATTGTTTATACAATGTGAAATATTTTCACAACTTAGCCAAGCAAATGTCATCTAGTATAAATTATAAAGAAAATGGTCAATTTTGAGTCCATTTCAGATAATCTGTTGACCCCTAGTATGACCTTTGATCCCAGCCAAAAACTAGAACACAATATGGTACATCCACATACAAAGTTTGTGGTACATCCACCTTTAGAATATCGAGTTACAGTGTTTACAAGCCAAGGCATCTCATACAGACACACACCTACACACAGGATCATGACCACAAAGATTCCTTTGCTTTCAGCAAGGTATCAAATAAACCATGATAAATATTTTAATATGATATGTTACCATTCAAAGCATGTTGCCTGTGTGTTGGAGCTAACTTTATTGGCTTTGTTTGAAGTTAATTCACACTCTATGCCAAACTTAGAGATCAGAGGTTAGCTCATTCTGGATGTCATAGGTACTTAAGGTACTTTTTAAAAATAGGAATTGTCTTGTTTCTCCCAACATGCCAGAAATATTGCAAGACACAAAGACAAATGAAATCTGGGGGCATACTGTATGTATACTTGGGAACTTTCATCCATGGCCTACCAAGAATCCTGATATCAGTGAAGCCACTGATCACATCCTCACCATAATGACTTATTGAAATGTGATCCACACTCATATGTTATGCTATGTAATCAAGGATCACATAACGTGGGATCACACTCACCTGTGAGGTTGCTCATAACGATGTTGTTATCATAGGATCCACTCAACAGGAAGTAACCCTTGGGTGAGAATCTGACTGAACGTATCTCTCCTTTGTGAGGATGGTATGTCTGTAACACTCGACCACCACGGATATCGTAGAGCATACAGGAGGAATCCTCTTGTCCTGATGCTATGAGTCGACCAGACCTATCTACAGAAACTGCTGCTGCTACAGAACCTAGTAAACAAACATGACATCAATAATATGTACAGTGCAAGGAATCTAACAGCAATTTTAATAATGGCAAGGGCAATCAACTGGCCTGTGGAGTGAATACCAAGGGTAAGGATGCCATCAGAAGAGGTATGTGGAGTGAATACCAAGGGTAAGGATGCCATCAGAAGAGGTATGTGGAGTGAATACCAAGGGTAAGGATGCCTGCAGAAGAGGTATGTGGAGTGAATACCAAGGGTAAGGATGCCATCAGAAGAGATTAGTGGAGTGAATACCAAGGGTAAGGATGCCATCAGAAGAGGTATGTGGAGTGAATACCAAGGGTAAGGATGCCTCATTTGAAACCCTATCCATGTGATGATCACAATGTACACCAGCTTTTATCAAACCTTTTTATTTCAATGAGTGTTTGGATTTCTTGAAATGAAGTGTGTAATTGTTGTATCCATTCCTGATCCTGGGACTGCTACTCCCCATCCAATGACCAGCATTGTATGACAGTCTCTGACCACTTTCTCAAATACTGAGGGAGGTGAAAGCACCCAATTTATCATCACGGCACCCTTTCTTCACCATCAAGTTCCTAATTGTCATGCTATCCCAAAGTTTTTCAATAACAAGGTACTGAAAACTCACAAATACTACAAACAATATTTTGTGGGGGTAGTAGAGTACTCAATGTAAGTACAGCTCCAGTCCAATCAAAATTATATTAGCACAAAACTTACTTTAATGATGAAACATGTGTCGCAAAGTGTCTAAAGCAAATATGAAAACTAACGGTATTTACTGATATGCCAAGCTAAATAGGAAGCTGTTATTGTCATGAGGTGATATGGGTAATTAACAGCTGACTGCACCAATTTAACCAGAAAGCCAGAGGGCTTTTTGATTCCTCACCATATAATTTTCTCATAATTCCACTTAACTATTTGACAAAGGTTGAGCAAGTGACTTATATTTGTCTAAGAATTAAGTGAGAACCAGAATAGATCAGAGATTTCCAGCGCATATTTGTAGCATTCACTTGTGTGCATCAACCAATGAATTCACTAGTAAGGTGTTTACAGTAGAGACTTTTTATTCCAAAATGCTTCAATATCCTGACAGAACAGTTTTCCTATGTGATAGTTAGACGCAAAACTAAACAACTGAAATTGACCAAACTATGTTCACCAAAAGAAAATCATAGCATCAGTTAAGTAACAGATTAATTGTAGCTTTAATTTAAGTGTTATCATGTTTTCAAAGATGTTGACCTTATGTGACCTTTGACTTCTACCAATTTCAATAGGGTTCTTGTACTCACAAAGCTGGATCTACATACTATATATCAAGTCATATACTTTTTGAGTTATCATGTTTACTAGGTTTTCAGACTCTGACATATGTTGACCGCAAATTACCTTTCCACCAATTTCTATATGAGTTTTGCACTCAACAAGCTGGATCTACTTACCAAATAATAAGTTCAACAAGGATGTACTTTTGAGTTACAGTGTTTACAAAGTTTTCAGACTTTGACCTCTTTGGACCTTCACAGAAAGGGTTCTTGTACTCAATAAGACAGATTCACATACCAATAATGAAGTTAATCCACTATGAACTTGAGATTTAACATACAGTTCATAATTAGGTGTAATGTAAACACACCCACACAACCCATTACCATCCATTGTTCACAATATTCATATATTGAACAATGTACTAATTACTTGAGTGGAAGACCAGTGTGCATCTGCTGAGTGGGTGTGGGTAAGCTGCATTACACCCAGCAAATAACAACCTCACTACTCTCTGGAAGACACAAAGCTCTTTGAGGATCCTGCACCAATTACATCATTGCTTCCATTTATTACTTAATACCAACAATATTCATTTTTATTTGGCAAACATAACTGTAATTTGTTTTCTACATAATTCTAACCTTGGCCTGCATCTGAGCCAGGAGTTCCAATGACTTGAATACATCGAGGGGTCCTCAAATCCCATATCCGGACAGTGCTATCTTGGGAACCAGACACTACTATCTCCTCAGAAGAGTACAATGATAACACATGTCCTGAGAATGACAACAACAACAGCAAATGAGTAAATAATACACTATGTAAAGAACTATGTGATAACATTCAAATATTGATAAACAATATTTAACAACCATAAATGATAGAGCTATAATGCTATAAATTATTTAATGCAATGATCTATCCATTAAGAACCAAGTTAATGACGTAATGACACTTTTTTCATGCAGCCAATTTACTTACATAAGCGAAAAAAAGGTGTATGTGCATGATATTTCTGACAATTTGTGAGTAGACAATTGGTATTCAAGTAGCTCATACAACTTCTGGCAGTCTGTGATATAGATATCAGACCCAAGTACCCCATCAACCTATCATAGGTTACCTGTGTGTCCAGACATAGCATGCATAGGTTGTCCCTTCTGGCAGTCTGTGATATAGATATCAGACCCAAGTACCCCATCAACATATCATAGGTTACCTGTGTGTCCAGACATAGCATGCATAGGTTGTCCCTTCTGGCAGTCTGTGACATAGATATTGCAGTCCCCAGCTCCACCACTGATGAGAGTTGCCCCTCTGGTTGCACTGCTCTGGAATATTACATCTCGTACGGTGCCATCATGAAAGGCCAGATCTGTGTCTGGACCTGAACAGACATAAAGATTATTACATTACATTATTTCAACTATGGTAAGGTCTGTACTATTGACCATCACTGAGGGTAACAGAAAGCCCTGATATTAAAACAGGCTACTATCTTCATTACAGAATTCACTACACCAACTGAGTGGTAGTTCATATTATTTTAGATGGCAGTTGATCAAACTAAGCACCAAATTAGCTTTTTTGCAGAAAAGAGAAAATGAATCTACATATCCAGTATAAACAATGCCATTCAATTCTAAATATTTTCCAAAGTAGTATTCGTCACATGCAAACTAAAACCTAAAATGTCAAAAATATTCATTATTCATTCAAGAATAATTGAAGTTGGCAAGTCAAAATATCAGCTGTATTGTAAAAGGACTTTAGTATTGAACAAAATCTGCTTTGATTGGTAAATGCTGTTTATCAGGCTTTGCATTCCATTAATTAATACCTCTTTATATGCATTTTCATTCCATACAACCACAAATCCATTTAGCTGCCAATCTGAAAATTTTACAGGAAATATGGTAATATTAGAAGGAACAGTTTAACTTTGCATTTCAATCCAGTTTCCATTTCAGTAAGGAGTATTGGAAGTTCCAACTCCATTCTATACTTTCAAATATGTTTTAGTAAGGAGTACTTGAAGTTCCAACTCCATTCCAACTTCCAATTTTTTCCAACTTTCAATTCTTTCAGTAAGGAGTGCTTGCAGTTCCACCTCCATTGTGACAAATTAGTTGCTTTAACTCTGTTGGTTACACTGTTAGTCTTCAAATGTTTTAACAAAATTCAGGAAATTATATGTTCACCATTGGATTTACCCAATAATTTTTGATGATGGTTCTCAACTAATGAGTACACAAGCATGACATGGATTTGATCAAACTGGAGGAGCTTCATTATCTGTTCATTGCACACAGCACAAACTATTATAATAAGGAGTCTAAGCGATACAGTACATGTATGGCTTTGATTCATACCTAATGTACATCATTAGAAGAGTTTAGATCAAACTGGATGAATTAAGTTTGTCATATGATCCAGCAGCGATCAGTATGTGATTCCTAGCAAGCATTACATTAAAGGTTTGTACATACCCACAGCATTACAAGAGTTTGGATCAAACTGAATAAGTTTAATAAGTTTGTCGTTTGATCTAGTAGCAATAAGTGTGTGATTCCTAGCAAGCATTACATTAAAGGTTTATACATACCCACAGCATTACAAGAGTTTGGATCAAACTGAATAAGTTTAATTAGTTTGTCGTTTGATCCAGTTGCAATGATGTTGTTATGAGGACTCCAAGCGATGCAGTAAATAGAGCCTTTGTGGTGTCTCATTCGCTTAAATAAAACGGTGGGTTGGTGAGAGTTATCACTTCTGCAAAGAGATGCAAATAATATTAAAATATGTTTTATATCTTGAACTTTCCTTAGTTCTTCTCTGGGTGTTCCCTTAGTACCTTCACCAGTTCCATTACCTAGCAACATTATATGCAACATTATACTTCAAGTGCAAATTCTCATATAGGAGTAATTTCACATACACTTTACTGTTAGTATGAAAGAAACATAGGCTTCAAATTTTACTCTTAATTTTTGAGCCTTAATTGTAATATATGAAAATATGCAGCAATAAATGTAAAACTTTAAAATGTCTTTAATGCTAATGTCCATCAGTGTTGCCATCAATTTGTATAAACCTTGCAAGCATACTTTCCTTTAGGTTCTAAAGATTGACATGAAGATGATTTAATTACAGAATAAATGCCTCATATAGAGAGGGCAAATATGCTTTGAGGAAGGTTGTCGATTGTGTTGTTGAAGATTGAATGACTATTTCTTGACTGTTTAGGATAGTAGAGGTCAATGCTGATGACCTTTAGGAAGTACTGAAGCTACATATGAAGGATTTAATATAGTAACTAGTAACTAAGGCTAGAACATGGCTGATAAATATGACCACAAAACCAGTGCAACATATAACCAGAAAGTCACCTTGGTTTAGTGATTCTTTGCCACATTTTGTATTTGAGAATATTCTACAGTAACCATGCCCACAAAAATCCAAATAAATTCCAGATTCTTTTATCCATTTATGAGGAAGGAATGTTTCAAAAGTAATAATTGTTCTCAATATTAAGGTTTATCATACTGATGGTAAATAGATACATATTATAACTTATAACTTTCCCTTTCATTATTTGTTTAGGGTTGGATCTTTGGAGATTACTCCAGCTGTGACAATCTTTTCCTTGTTTTTGCAATTGATGGTTCATGCCAACACAATCAGTAAACAACATGTCCTCTTTACACTCAGCAACAATGACTTGTTCAATCATCACCAGTTTTAAAAACATGAGATTAAATAGCATGTTTTACAGGTGAATACCTCAAAAACTAGAATAATATATATATAGATACAAACATAACTAGCACCCAGATGTAATACCTATATAGATACAGACATAACTAGCACCCAGATGTAATACCTATATAGATACAAACATAACTAGCACCCAGATGTAATACCTATATAGATACAAACATAACTAGCACCCAGATGTAATACCTATATAGATA
>JAAAKB020254948.1:0-10567 GCA_010014835.2 Apostichopus leukothele | reverse complement strand
AATTGCATCTTGAAGGAAACCTTGTTTATAAACATAGAAAAAGTCAACTTTCAGTTTGAAATCGACTGAAATATTGCAAACACTTTGACTGTCATTGTAAGCGGCACGTTATAACTGTTTATAGATTTTAACAAACAGACACATATACTCAGACAGAAAAGAAACAGATAATGAATACAATGTATATATGAAGCATATCAATCTATTTAGTGTATATTAAAATGTGCTGTTATAAGGCTGTTTTAATTAGTACAAATATATAGTACAAAAATATTCCTGGTGTAAAAATAGTATAAAATAAGAGGTGTTCCACAAATAAGCTGTGTGACCTATATTAAACATACAAACAATAGCTTTTTACCACAAAGTATGTGTGTTTATTTCATTTGCTCTGTTTCCACCTTTCGTAGTGCAAATAAGTATACATGCCCAGTGTGCGAATTTCCTAGAAAAACGTCATGATCACTAATATTTTCTGATTTTTAATATCTTGAAGGGAAATCTATATTCTTCTCCTTATACAATCAAAATCTCATTATTGCAAGAGTAGCATTAATGATATTAAACCATTCTAGAAAATTCCACTTTTGATTCTTCCTCTCAACTGTTGAACCGCATTTCCCGCTTTCATATCTTTTTGAAATAATTTCCAGTTTCAATTTTTACCAACTTTCATGTTAAAAAACAACTTTACTTTAAGTAACGTTCAGTGTTAAATATAAAACAATGGTTTCCATTACATTTTGACATTACATTTATTACTATAAAAACACTGTTCATGTGAGCTTTAACATGGATTAAAAACAGGATTTTCAGAAGCCTGCATTTAACAGGGATACTGCAACAAATTTGTGACCAACAAATTTGTGACCCAACAAAAGCTGATGGTTTGCACATGATAGCATTAACCCACAGACTTGGCAGCTTTCAGCCTCTGTACTTTACAAAAACATTGAATGTTTGTATTTCATAATCATTAATAAAAAGTACTCTTTCTATGATTGGCGCTTGCAGTCACGACATGATATTCAACTTAACTAGTATAAAATTTCTGATTGCACTAACAAGTTTGGCACACACTGAACAGAACATTTGCTTGTTTTCCAACCTGTTGAATTTATAATTTTGTAAAATAAACTTTTAATTCTAACTGTAAGTAAATGTCTAATATTTATACATCCATATATCATTTCCAATATACAAGTTAATTGAATAATCTACACCAGATGTGAAATAGAGAATGTGAAATAGAGAATGAGATGTGAAATAGAGAATAGACCTAAGAGTGAGAGGCAGATGGTGTGTTAAGGACTCTCTCATCCTTTCAGATTTACCTTAGCACAAACCTTGGTTTAGTGTTAAATCTACATATTCTTTACTGCAGTGCTTTACTACACTGTACAGTAATTCTATATTGTACTACACCATACAAGTTAAAGTGAAATTCCTTGTGGATTGCTTCCATGAGTTTAATTTGCAACTGTCATTAATAACCTGTACTGTCTCAGTGAGCTTCCTACCTGCCATAGCATATACACTGTCGTCCTCTTTAACCAGTGAGTGTCTCTTATATCTGTCTCAATGAGACCTTATCCATCTGTCCTAGCCTTTACTGTCCCAGTGAGTGTCTCTTATCTCTGTCTTAATGAGACCTTACCCATCTGTCCTAGCCTATACTGTCTCAGTGAGTGTCTCTTATACTGTCTCAATGAGACCCTATCCATATGTCCTAGCCTATACTGTCCCAGTGAGTGTCTCTTATCTCTGTCTTAATGAGACCTTACCCATCTGTCCTAGCCTATACTGTCCCAGTGAGTGTCCCTTATATCTGTCTCAATGAGACCTTATCCCTCAGGTCTGGTGATTCATGGTCACGTTATATTCAAGACTACACATAACTGCATCTCCAGTATTCTTTGGTTGGTTTTGTTGGTGAGTGGAATGCTTTGAGTTGCTACAGTACCTACAATGTACCTTAACACTGTTCCACGTTGCTGACTATCTTCTGATACTGTTCCCAAACATCTGACCTGTTTAGGCACATTGTACCACCCCCTCTTTTATACTGGGCAAGCTGTAATTAGAAGGGGAAAGAAATGCACAAATTAATATTCACAAACAAAGGAGACTATTTGTAACTCATTTAAAGTCAACTATTAACTTATTTTTACTCTGTTTAGACTGCCATAACTGGCACCATTACTGATGAAGAAACTGTACTTCTACAGAAATTGCCCAGAGTTTATCATTGTTCAGTCATCATTAGCCTACTTGTGCATGTTTTAAACACATTGCCAGAGTTAGATTTATCAGAACAGAGAACTTAATAAGACAATGAGCAAATTATGCCAATTCAAAATTCATGTTACACGCTAAAAACTATCCAGGTGTACGTAAAAAAGTTCATTATAAAATAGCATTCACAAAATAGGGTGACCCCTGACATGACATCAACATGGCGGACACATCGAACACTGAGGATATGACATGACTTAGTCGTCTGGGAGCTGCTACTCATGAACAGTGTTTTAAACATGTGGCCACAGCTTATACATTTGGCTATGCAAGTACTGATTATATGTACACAACAACAAAACAATCAAGGGCAATATATGGAGTTGCAGATCTCAACTCCTCCGCACATTTTAGGCCAATTTTACCTAACCTACATTGACCTTTGACCTCAATCCTAAACAACCACATCAAGTGCTATTTTAATATTCCTATTATTCTCTTATGGTTATATCTTATGGTGTAATGACTTTTTCAAACATACTGTCAAGCAGGTAATGGCTACAAAGGAGATTTAGGGTATTTGACCTTTGACCTATGATGTCGCCAATCATGCAGGCACACGTTTTCATGGTCAGGCACCTACCCACCAAGTTTGAACGTGATCGGACTTGCATTGTAGGAGGAGTGTGCAACACACTTTTTTTGCACAATTTGACGCCTGACCTCAATTAACCTTTGACCACGGCCCTAAACACCTAAATCTGTCCTATTTTAACATTTGTCTCATCATTCTCTAAATATTTTGTGCTTTAAAGACTTCCTACATGTTGACAAGTAGAAAATGGCTAAACCCCAATTTTTAGGTTTCTTGACCTGTGACCTCTGACATTTGACCTATGATGTCAGTATTCATGCAGGCATCAGGTTACCAAGGTTACCAAGTTTGAACTTGATCAGACTTACCGTCTAGGAGGAGTTTGCGACACTTTTCGCACAATTTAGTCCAATTTGACCTTTGACCTCAGTTGACCTTTGATTCCGACCTTAAACACCTATCCTATTTTAAAAGTTGTCTCATCATTCTTTACATATCTCATGGTTTAAAGACTTTTCCTACATGTTGACAAGCAAACATTGGCTAAAAACCAAGTTTTAGTTTTCTTGACCTTTTAACATCACTAATCATGCAGTTTACTTGGTCAGCTGGCACCTACCCACCAAGTTTGAAATTGATAAGACTTACGGCATAGGAGGAGTTTGCGACACACATTTTGCTCACTCAATCACACATACACAAACACACCCACACTTCCTTACATTTCTGATGTGGGGTGAAGTACAAGATCTCATCTGCCTATACATTACATGTAGGGAGATCAGATAACAAAAAACGTGCAACTAGATCTAACTATGATACCATCCTTTGTTTGTACCTTGGTAAATACTTATGCTTACATATGTACGTTATTGTGCTGAGGACAGTACAATATAAAAAGAAATGTATACACAAAATGTCAAAGTAGATCCTTTTAAATGTCTCTACCTACAGGATTCTGTATAGAATGGAGATTGCTTGGTTTTGTTTCAAATGTTCTTCTTTTTTATAAGAAATGCCTGTCATACATGTGTTGGGGCGAGAGGTTGTATTGCAAAATTGTTGTATGCAAATTCTACACACACATTTATTTCACTGTGCCTGCTATCTCCCTCATCACTACAAACTGCCTCCTCCCCACCCTTCCAACCTACCCATCATCCCGTTTACTAATGAGCAACTGTTTCTTCGAAGAGGTTCCAATATTGCATTTCATATGATGGCAAAGGCCATCAGTCTAGTGGATTCCTAATAACACCTGAATCCATCAAGTAGATAAAGTAATCTTACTTGGGCACTCTAATTTTGGAGCTGTAATTTTTTGGGTAACTGCCAAACTTGTCTGTCTACTTCAAATGAATCATTGGCTCACCATTCTATTAATATCTCCAACACAGATAACCTGGAGACTGGAGTTAGTCATGGCCAGTTTGGAGTGATCCTTGGTTGAATTGAAGTTGACATCAGAGAATTTTATCATCTTGATGTTCAAAACATCATAATCACTGCTGCAGTTTGATGGTAGCTTCCCACGGCCATTCTGCCATGTCTCTGTTTGGAGCCCGGTTTTCAAGTCGGGTGCCATCCAGTCAAAGTATAGATCTGCGGAAAATATAAGAATAGTCGTGTTTTACTCTAAATCAAAAACATATTCCATCCAGCAGCAGGATTCACTCAGGTCACCCATGGTACCATGCATGACCTTTAACCTTCCCATACTCCTCCAATCTCTTCTTTGTTTTGCTTGATTAACTGGACCTACAACTAATGTGTTTAAACAACACAGTCTGAGCTGCACTGTAGAACCACAAGCCTGTAACTTCCATTCATTTGTCGTTGCACCGTTATTTTTTCATTTATTCATTAGCATAGTACTTGTATCTGTAAACACACATGAGCTCCATCATGTGAATTCACGAGGCTATCCACATCATTGATACCAAAATAGCAATGTAGTGTTGTTGGTAGTGTTGTTAGTTGTGCTTCTTACAATTCATTTTTACCGAGTGGAAGGAATTTGTAAATTCGTGTTTAGGTAAATTTGTTTGTAATATTAACCTAAGTTGAATGTTTGGAGTAAACTGTGAACTGGTAGAGGCGAGGAGAACGGGAGAAAAGTGCAGCAGAAGGAAATCAGAGGCCCCCTTTTGGGGTTAACGCTGGATGTTGTTTATGTGGTGTTATGATTGGTATTTAGTGAGTTTTGTGCAAAGGAAATATAATTAGTATTGATAAAAAGGAGCTTGACTGTCTTTACGTTTATTAATTGTGTTCAGTCTTTTTACTATTATCACTACTGGCAAAGCCAAACCTCGGCCGAAATTTACTCTACAGGCACCATCATTGACAAAGACACTACTGCAGAAAGTACTCACAGATCCATAAATTCGTTGTCAATATATAGATGGTAACACATGGCACCAGCAAGATACAGTACTTGAGAAGATGAGAGATTTATTTCAAATTCTGTGAAAACTCTCCAGTTCAAAGTCTGAAGTGAGCTGTACTTTGTGCATTGTTCTGGTTCATCATAATAACAAGAGAATTTGCAATTGTAAATAATAACAGATTTTCAACTTTTACTTTCTATTTCTCCGTTTTCAAACGTTTTAGCCTCGTTTAAACTTCCTCTTGGGCATTAAGTGTAGTTGTTTTGGTTACAGAAAGTGAGACACAAAATCATAACATATTGCTTAAAAAATTGAATAACGTAAGGCTACTGACCACTGAGGTTTATTTAGCAAATGTGATTTTCTGTTCCAGTTTCAATTTTTTAAATAACTCTATTGTTTGATATGGAATATACAACACAAACTCATCTTGAGTCATTGTACTATTCCTTTGACAATTCTTTTTGTTCAGTGCTCATCAGGAACTCCTATATTGTGCTGAATATATTATCCGATGGTTAATTTAGGTTTTAGCTCAATTCTCTTTTGAAAAAGTGGAATTGGTTGAGGGCAATTGAATTTTCATAGGTTTAAGCCAGATTGTGTCAGAAAAACTACTTATATCATACTATGTACAAAATTATTATTCTCAGGAAAAAGGGTACAAATAAACATTATATACATGGGGGTAGTGAGGAAGGTGAGGGAGAAGGCACAGTGCCAAAAACAGGTAGCAGTCAGGTCCTATAGGAGGTAATACTTTGTGCTCTGCAGCCAGGTCGCATAGGAGGTACAGTATTACTTTGTGCCCTGCAGTCAGGCTGCATAGGAGGTAATATTTGGGGGTTTCCGCAGCCAGGCTGCATAGGAGGTAATATTTTGTGCTCCGCAGTCAGGCCGCATAGGAGGTACAGTAATATTTTGTGCCCTGCAGTCAGGCCGCATAGGAGGTAATATTTTGTGCTCTGCCGTCAGGCTGCATAGGAGGTACAGTAATATTTTGTGTGCTGCAGCCAGATCGTATTGGAGGTAATATTTTGTGCGCTGCAGCCAAGCTGTATAGGAGGTAATCTTTGCTGCTCTGCGTTTCCACATTGTGCACTGCTGGTCAACAGAGGTTAATCTCTTCTGTTCGAAGTTGATTCAGCCTTGCTGTGCAGCTTTCTTTTTGACACTGTGACTTAAACTGGGAAGGTGGGGGGAGGGGGAGTTTGCAAATCAGAAACAGTCTATTGGATGAAATGGTTTTCTTCAATTATCTCATCCCAGTATTACTACACCTACTTACTCTAGTCCTTACTCTTTATTTATTCAACTAACCTTGATTAAACTCTGTGGACTTTGCATAGTGGGTGAACTGTTGACCATTCTGGGAGTATAATGAGACCTTTTTCATCCATGGTGGACTTTCGACATGATCGCCTTTGACCACACCTTGCAGCGATGGCACCAGCTGGGATAAATCCGATGGCAGGTTGTAATCATAAATATAAGGGTATGTGAACCTCATCTGTTCGCCTGGGATAAGGAAATAGAAATACGAGTGTACCATGACGCATCGACCAGACCTCAAATGGTATTTAATTATGCAACTACAAAAGACCACCTATACACAATTATGCATCCAAGAACTCAAATAAGCCTACTTGATGTTTATAATATCAAAATTCTCCCAGTCTCTCACTACGTTCCCATTTACTGACACCAAACATGTTAAGATAACCATGGTTCAAATGTTCTCTGTTTTCTGTTAATGATTTAGTTCAATACCAACCATATATTCAGGGCTAAAAGACAAACAGGTCTTGGGATAACTGCCACGGTATTAAGGTACTGTAGCACTGTATAAAGAATCACATTAATGTACTCAATGCAAATGCCACAGGTACGGTGAACAATATACTTTCAATAGTGTCATGTATCTTAGTGACAGATCCCTGCTAAATCAATCTAAGTATCATTTAAGTATCAATTAGAATTGTTGCGTCAACTAATATTGATGATGTAAATTGAGAAATTTCGGGGTTGGCATGTACTGACTGTTTCCAGGAAGAGACTATAAGCTTTGATTTGTCACTCTCTCTTCCGTTACGGATTAACATAAATGTCACACAAAGATATGCATAACTAAAATCAGAACTTGATATACCAATCAATTCAGTATTTGTTCCTGTGGATAATAATGTGCTTGGAGCAGTACGGACAAATCCTACAAAAAAAACAATACAATGGTCGGGCCCGTCGAGTATCTCTTCACTTTTCAAATGATGGTATCTTACCTATTTCTGCCATTTTGGATGACTTAAATGTCACGCAAATCATGCTCTGTCCATACACTACTGCATTATCTGGCCAATGGTAGCCTTTGTTACTTGGAAACATAGGAACACTATGGATTAACCAAAAACCAGTTTGATTGTCAAATGCAAGCACCCCTGTATGAAAGAGAGAGAGAGAGAAACGAATTCGTTAGTTTCAACTTTCTAGTAACAACCTTTTCCTACCCTAGCTGGATCAATTCTGCCTTCTAAATTCATTAATGCTACTGGAATTAAAAAAATATATATAAATTAATGGATACTGAAAATAAATCTTATCCACACTGTTAACAACTGAACATGTATATGAATTTGGATTCTCCTGAAAGCAGGAACTCGCGAAGAAACCTCATTGGCTTATCCAAGCCGCAAGCTGACCGCAGTCAGTCTCTTTAGATTCATATTTAACGTCCATGATTATGAATTGTCAACAACTCTGTAACTGGACGACACACATTAATCTTGAAGTGACTCGAACTCGGGACCTTATGATTATGGAAGGCACCGGCTTTAACACTGGTCCAATTAAACGTTAATCTTAGCCTTTGACTTTGTGTGGAACACATACTGTACAAGCTTTATCTCAGGGAAATAGTTAAATATATATAGGGTGAGAGCATGGATGTATAACAAGATAGTGACAGCAATGAAATGTTACCCTGCAATGTGAAATAACACATCTGATGAAACTGCATATCTTATGATGTCATGTTTACAATTTCCAGAGTGTAACCTCTGCTGAACCCAAATGACCTGTACCCTCCACCAAAAACAATAAGGTTCTTGTACTTATTAGAAAGAAGCCATAGCCAAATATACCAGCTACTCTAGTTTTCTATCTGGAAATATCATATTTAAATATTGTTAAAGTTTTGACACATGGTGACCTTAAATGAACTCTGACCTACATCAACTTGTGTACAAACTATACAACACTCTAGGCTAATATACGTTTCATGTTATGGTTCTGGAGATATAGCACCTTTGATATATTCACATTTTGCCCTCTGCTGACCCCAAATGACCTTTGACCTCCACCACAAAGAATGGGGTTCACTGCACTAATTACAGGAAACCCACATGCTAAATATAAAAACTGCACAAGCGACCTTCCTTGAGATTTTCACTTTTTCCCTCTGTTGACCACAAATGACCTTTGACATTCATGAAACACACTACAGATCGTCTACTCACCAACAGCAAGCTACACACCAAGTTTGAAACACCTGCAACTTCTACTTCTTTGATTGAGTACAAGAAAGGACAAGCTGATAGCTTAAGAGACTTATTTCAAAGATGGGCTTTTGAAACATTTTCTCTGTGATAGTGTGACAAAACCCTTTGTAAACCTAAATCCCACCATAAAGTATCACTTAAGTTTCAATCTTCTTGGCCCATCTTGGACAAAGATCAAAAAGAGATAATCCTACCCCAACAAAACTGTTTTAGAATATGGGTTATTGGATCAGTCTTCTATTGTACAGAAGCAATGTCTCAATGATCATAGACGCCATATTCTGTCAAGGTCTCTATGATTAAATCAAGTGGATGATATAAACAAGTTAAGTGTCATTCATCGTGACAAACTATAGAGAGAGAGTGAACTAATTAATCTATTGCATATATGCAACTATCATCACTGGCTAGCAATAGGATATAGATGATAGTTTTGAAGAATTCCAAAATAAAACTAACAAATATTTTCCTTATCTACTTTAAATGAGACATCAGGGCTTCAATATCTCTGGATGTTTTACCATAGATGGAGTTCTTTAAATGAGCCTTACAAGGACACCATAGACATGAAAAATGTGAACATTTCATTTACCTCATTGTGCATGGTGATATTTATTAAGAGGAACAGACATTAAGTTAGAGACTACCTATTAAATTGGGGGTTACCTCATATCTCCTTTGCTCAGTTTCAGACTGTAGAAGCAGCCTGTCCAGTTTAAATCACCTCACCGTGCATAGTGATATTTATTGAGAGAAACAGAAATTGAGAGAGAGACTACCCATTAAATTGGGTTGTTACCCAATTACTCCTTTACTCAGTTTCAGACTGTAGAAGCAGCCTGTCCAGTTTAAATCATCTCTTTCACTTTGTAAGCACTCGCTCTTCTTTCTAATAAGTTTTCACATCAAACTCCAAATAAGATTTAAAAGGTAAGAACACATATAACTGCTTTCACATTGTTGGTAGCTTTTCATTTTCCTAGCATAATTCAGTACAGCTTAAAAACAAACTATATTAGTTAAGATTTCATTCTCATTGTCAAGTGTAAAACGTTTTTAAAATAACTTTCTTTCTACTATTCACGACACACCAAAATAAAAAAAATCAACAGCTCCTGAAGTCTCCATTTCAGGAATTCATTCACAAGATGTCTTTCATCAAAATGAAAATATACTTTTCTTTACCTTTGGTATGACCCAGATGACTGGTTTTCTTACCATTGGGCCATTGGTCATTGTACATTACATAAGCAATCTGGAAGAAAACAAACAAATGGATAATGAAACGGCAATTTAGCTGACATATTTAACGAGGTCTCTTGCTTCCATCATTTCCAGTAATTTCTAGTTTTATTCACATTCGCAGTACTACCAATTTAAAAGTAAAGGTGTCTGTGGTGCACAGGCAGTTATTTACCCCTCAGGCCGGACTGTGTGAGATTACGTTCATCATTGTTATAATCCAAACAACAGTTTGATTTTGAGATTGTTTTATGTCAATCAGTTCAGAACTGTTGTAATGCAATGTTAAATATTTGATTGTTAAATTGTTTTTGTTTTTTTTGTGGGGGTATTCTCTGTTTTTGAAATTACAACTTTCCTTGATAGAGCATTAAATTAGTTGGTTTTAGTCTCTCCATATGATCCTCGATGTATATGTGATAAACACATTCAACACTCTACCCGCCGAAAAAGACTAGGATCCGATCTTGTCAGTTTTTAACATGTAGTTAAGAACCCGTTTACGCAGATAATATTTCAGTTGAGAAAACACTTGAGAAATTTGCATCAGA
>JAAAKB020254938.1:0-10568 GCA_010014835.2 Apostichopus leukothele | reverse complement strand
GAGTAAGATTTCCAAATGCCAAAAAAAAGTGTAAACACTAAAAAAAACATTAACAATTTGATCAGCATGTAAGTTAGTTGCAATGGATTAAAACTCATCAAATATGTAACTCTACTTGACTGCAAACAGTTTAGGTTGCCTGCTGTATTGTTGCTAGGCTAGTAATATTCCAAGGTGCGACAATTACGAAGGTGCATCAATTATGAAGCCTTATAGTTTAAGACACTATAGTACTGGTAATAGGAGCATGAGGGTCCAATTATGATGCATGTTGTGCTTCAAACTGGCAAATGTTAAGTATTGTTGAATAAATTTCTCTAATTGCTACTAACATCATGCTAACAACATGCTCATGAACATTTTCCATTATCCTTTTTTTTTACTTCTGTGAAAATACATCAATTGAGAGACTTGATAGGACACTTTAAATTTGGCTTACTTTCAGGTTATAAATGTAATTAACTGAACTATGAAATACTTTTCAAACAAATTTTCTTCATTTGGTTTGAATATAATTTTTACCAAATTTGGTATTAATAAACAGCTGATAGTGGGTTAAAAGAAAAGGTACCATGGCATAATGTACGGTCAAAGGTGATATGAAACGTAGTGTATTTAGCTGACAATGAAGAATGCTTCAAACCTTCCTCTCTCTGACAGGCTACCTCCCATTTTATTGTACTATCTTGTATTGTGGAGATCTATGACTAATATATCCTACAAAATTTAAGGGGCTCAATGAAATCAGTTAAAGTGCAGTATTTTTGTTCTTGCATTTTCTGTCTAGGCACTGTTTTACTTTACATTGATTTCCAACACTCACAATGTATGCCTATAGCCTATAACATTTTAACATACACTATGTAAGGTAGTTGTATACCATACAGTAGTATGCATTGCGTGATGTCTAGGCCAGCATATATATGGTAACTAGTCTACGACAACATTTTCCGTTTCGGAATTTGACAGTCATTTTGTTGTTGTATATTAGTTACAGACCTATAGGCTTCCTATGCGCACAAGCCAATGTGTTGTCAGGGGTCATTATAGTTAATTATGGTGTGTCACTGTAGTATTTTAATGTGCATGTTTTCATTAAGGACTGCAGAGGTGCAAGTTTTTCTGAGCGGACGCAAACAATTTTAAGATGTTGTATCCTGGGGACGCAATTTTTAGAAACCTAGTAACAATACTGGGTAATGTTGAGTATGCTACAGGCCAGGAAATCATGTCCTAGGAACACAACTTTTAAACACCTAGTAACAATACTGGGTTATGTCAAGAGCACGTTATAGAGGAAGTCATGAAAAGTCTTTGTACCCAGTCTATTTAACAAACTCTTTATCTTTGGTTGAGGTCAGACAGTCTGAGCAAGGTTTGCCATGTAGGTTGGCATTGTAGTTAAATAAGTTAAGTCCAGGGGTCAAATTGTGCCCAGGTTTGATGTCAACTAAATGGAAATTTATGTTCACAGGATGTTATTTGTCTAAACAGTTACTCTGAAGAATGGGCTTGACCCAGATTTTGCCTGTATTTTACAAGTTTTTAGAGAATATATCTGATGGATACCTTACTTGATTGATATAGATTGAGTGTTTATTGAAATGTAATGAATGCATTCTGTCAATAATAACAAGTGAAATTAATTTTTCCTTGCTTTAATGGGAGATTAGGCCAAGGTCTCTTCAAAGAGAAGTCTTTGCAAATGTTTCTCCTTCAATGGAATTATTTTCTGACAAGCTTCCATTGTTAAATTATAAGGACAGCAAACATTGTGACAAGCAGTGCTTTGAACCTGGTTTATTATCTGTTACACACGGTCAACATGGAATGGTTTTCTTTCATGTCAACATGGAATGGGTTTCTTTCATGTCAACATGGAATGGTTTTCTTTCATGTCAACATGGAATGATTTTCTCTCATGTCAACATGGAATGGTTTTCTCTCATGATATTTGAAAGATTATAGTTTGTGCAAGTCACTTTGCAAAAGTCAATTGAGCTACAACATTGTACAACATCACTGATTTGAGGTCACCAGAAATCAATCTCTGAAAATCTTGAAAACTCAATCAGAGACGAAGCTTGGATGGACTTTACATTTGAGACTTTGTGGTGGATTTGCTTTGACTTTGACAAGATAATCCCACCCAATTGAGTGTAAGAACTAAGAAGCCTATTTTTTTGTGGATCCATGTGAAAGGTCAGTTGAGTTCACCATAGGTAAAAGTCAGAAAACCTTGTAAACAAAATAACTCAGACAGTGAATAAAAGTTGAATTAACTGAATGCTGTAAGTACTGTATGTGGATCCAAATGAATAAGTATAAGAACTGAACATGTGCAGTTGTGCACCATTTTATTTAATGTTCTCATATACTATAAAATGTTGCAAGGAATCACTGAATAGGACTTGGCCTGTTGGGTGTCCGGGCTTCAAATTTTGACAAGGATTTAGCAATCGGTTCAAGACATCTTACCGCCATGTTTCATCAATTACTTATTGTTTTTATGTGGTGCATTTCCTACATATATTAATGCAATTAAAGTTAAGAATACAAATTTGTGCAGGTCTATGTACTGTCTAATGGTGGACTGTCCATGAGATGCAGCTGTATCTAGGCCTTTTTAGGAGTACCAACTTTCAGTCAACAGGTAATCCAAACACAACAGAAAATGTTCCTTACAAATTTTTCCCTGCCTTGCCCATAGGTTTATTGCCACTGTCAATAAGCAGGCTTTAATAATGTTTTCTTGAAAAAGCATTGTTGACTCAAAACTTTGTAGTTCACATTATATCATATGTAGGATTACTACCATTACTCGGTAAATAGCCAACTACTATAGTATACGTTGCACAATTTAGCATTTCTGTCACCATGGTGATAGTTTGAACATCGTAACTTCTCGCCGGATAATTCATGAAAAGATTTTGTCAAAAGTATAGATCTGCTATATGGATGCCTATAATTCAGACTTGTGCTTTTTGTGTGGAGGGCAGTTCAGAGGTCATGTTCTAGAGGCATTCAAGGAGACAAGATCCTCCGAGCTAATACCAAATCACAATTCACAAGATATCGTCTGGATCTAAGACTGTTGAAAGTGTTATGTGTTTGGTATGCAGCATCTACAGTTATGTACTGGTTATTATCATACAGACTTTGTTGATTTAAACCCTAACTGTGTAAGTTCTGCTATTAAATACTTATGGTCTCTTTGTAACATGAATTACAGTAACACACAATTACACATCCAATTGGCACATCCATTGTGATACAGCGAGGCTCATCCCAATGTTATCATGATTTTATATATTGAATGTTATTGTATGGCGATATGTTCATGAATGTGACAAATGTTAGAGAACCCCCCCACATGAGTGATTGTTTGTATGTTTAACCTTCAGACATTGTACTGTAAACAGTTACATTACTACAATAACTGGTCTTCACAGTAAATAGTTCCCATGATGCTTTGTAAGTTAAAGCAGGTAGCTACTGTCTGGTGAGTGATACACCTCAGACTGCTGACCTAACTGAAGTTCATAGACTTGTCCTCTAAATGTATTTACTCTTTGTTATGAATACGAAACAAAACAGTATGCTTTTATCCAAGCTCTCTGAGAAGGATCTACCAAGGATTGCCTTCCAAGTGGATTCATTACTGTAGGTCATGTTCCTTTAGGCCAAACATTTGTACACAGATGTCACAACAATCCATTAACATGAATGTTAGTTTAAACAAAGGGGGGTAGGGGTCACTTTTACTGTGTTCTATGGGGTTGGGGTATATGAGTGGGAGGGAGTGTGAATATGGCAAATAAACTTCCAACCCTTCATGTTTTACTGTAAACAATTTTATAGAATTTCCTAATTGCAAAGAACTGTAAATTTGTTTTTCTACTGATATTTAATAGTCTCGACTTATACCTTCCATAATGCCAGAAGGAATTTGGTTCATTCTTTACTTTTCTTTTCTTTTTTTTGTACAAGGGTACAGTGTTTTTGATTGGTTTGTATACAAAATGGTTCAGTGCACAAGCATTGTAAAGGTTTGTAAGAGAATGCTGAGTAATTCAACAAGATTTGTATTGTATGGCTGTTGTATTCAAGGCTACCATAGTGTACAACTCTGTGCAGGTCAGCCTATACTATAGGACACACCCCCTTTTAAACTCCTGCACATGTGAACTGGCATAGCTAGCCTGTTCTGATACATCTAGGTGTAGGAAGTGTTTGTGTGCTTTGCTGCTGGTATATGTCGGTACCTCAACACACAGTCAGTCCACTTCCCAGTACCAGAAGTGTATCTTTTCAAGTGTGTCCGAGCCTTTGAAATCAGAGCAAAATGGCAGCTACATTTAAACTGGATGCTGGGCAAAGACAAGCTTTGGAAGATGTTGCAAACAAGCTGAGAGTTGATAGCATTGAGTCTACTCAAGCTTCAGGATCAGGGTATGTATGTAGACTGTTGTAATGTTGATATGTACCTGTTGATAGCCTTTTAGTTTCGTGCACCCTTTAAGACTCCATGCATGTTACATACATGAAAACTGAGATTAAATACATGTTGTTCACAATAAACCTGAGACCTTCTCTTCTGTGTTTTTGCTCATTATTTCAAAGTAATATATCACACAGAGACTGTGCTGCTGCAGTTGTGAGAGAGTTAATTTGTAGCCTTCTTCCCTGTAGCTTAAAGGATAAAGAATTATGGAAGCAAACAGGCATAACAATTTTTCTAGAGATCTAATTTGGCAATAATCTTATCAGTTGAGAACTGATTTAAAAAATAAAAATGTAATGTAAGAGAAAGAAGTTATTAGGTAGAATAAATTCTAATGATTTATGTGAGATGCTTACTGCTTCCTTGTTTGTATCGAATAAAATGATTTCTGATGTTGTTTCTTTTTTATGAAGTTACAGTGTGCATTATTCAGTGTTTTATTTTCTCAAACTGAATATTCCAAGAAAAGCAATAAAATATGTATGTATACATGTGTATTTTCGATCCTCCTGCAAGCAGCAACTCGCGAAGAAGCCATCATTGGCTTATCAAAGCCGCAAGCTGACCGAGGTCAGTCTCTTACATTCATATTTAACGTCCATGATTATGAATTGTCAAATGTCAACAACTCTGTAACTGGACGACATACATTAATCTTGGAGTGCCTGTAGTTAATGCGTGTAGTAAAATTACAACCTGTTCTGAATGCAATCTACTATAGAAAAAGAAAAAAAAAGCTTGAAGTCCATCCATGTCTTCAGTTCTATTTATTTATTTTATTTTTTTGAAGAATAATTTAAAGAAGACATGGCTTTTCTAATAATTTGTGATACACTTTCAGCTACAAGACAGGCCCAAACATGAAAATCAAGAAAATTGATTCAAGTTCACAATATACATTATACTTATTATATTGAGTGCCCCTTATTATAACTGTACCTATCATTTTATATAGAACTAAATAATATTGTGGCATTTCAAAGAGTAAGACGAAATTAAAAATATAAAGTACTCACGATTTTTAAACATATAAGCAATCAGAAATGGACTTGTGTAAAACGTGAATGACCAGACGAACTTAGCAACACGGAGAGTCAGGTCAGCAAAATACTCTATGTTATTGGGCAGATAGCTGCGTCCACCCTGCAAAACAAACAAGAAAGTACTGTACATGTACACTCACTATATACAAAGAACAGACATTCAAAGAACTTAGTGATTTTGTGACCCTATTTTGTAAATCGATCTCCTAGTCTTGAAGTAATCATGCAAATATAGGGTCTCAGTAAGAAGTGTGCTGTGGAATGCTTCTACATCTTGAAAGAGTATTTCACAAACTGTACAGCTCTGTTATGAAATTACTATCACCTGTCCAACTTAATTTGCTAATACTACAATGCAGTAGGTTTAACATGACTTCACCTGTGAAAATATTTTCAAGAGTTATTTGTAAGATTATGAAAGCTGGCAATCCAATGACGACAAAATCTCCGGTAATACATGTGTTCTTACTGTAGGCCTAGATCTGATTGCATTTATTGTCGTATATATGGCTTAAAGAAATACCAAGACAGCAAAATACCTAAAGCAGTACAGCGTCAAAGCTCAGCTAAGTTAACTTTGTTCCTCCATCTGTAACACCTTCTTGGAGTACAAAAGTTGCCACAAAAAATCAATTTCCTACAAAAGATTATTTTGCAGGTTTTCCACAATATAACACTTCAAATACAACCTCTAGTGATCAATTTCCTCAACTTGAAAACAAAGTGTTTCTTGGGTACATAGCTTATATGCAAACTACTGTAGTCACTGTAGCCTGTAGGAATCTGGATCCCCATGTTTTGGTTATTTGCATATGATAGGTATGGGCTGAAGTTAGGCCAGCTGCATGGTTGTTATTTCACAAGTCCATTTATGTAATGAAGAAACTGAACGAGCTAGGATGTATTGTCTGCAAATGACGAACAAATTCGATGTTAAATAACAATATTCTTGCCATGTTTCATTTCTATGTTATTTGTGGGGTATGTCAATCAAATTTGGTATTGTAGGGTGGGAATGCGAGTGAGGAATATAAACACTGTATTGAAGCCATAATTAGAAAGGCATGGGGAAATTCAACTAACATTGGCCTTGTCCTACCAACAACATCTAGAGGATTAAACTAAGACAATGCATGATGATGGTTCATGTGCTTCTGGACAGGGCTGTGAATCCCTCAAAGTGGTGGATGAGGTTGCCATTGACCAGTACAAATACACACTCATCCTTATTTATTCCACAATGCATAAAATTAAATTTCAAATACTACAGCTTGCCCAATTGGTACAATTTGTTAGGACTGTTGGGTCTCTTGCCTTGTCCATTGTATTGTGTGTATGTATGTCTTTATAATATTATATTTTTACATACTTTTGTATACTGTTTTAAGGCAAGCATTCGTTGACCCTTTGCTGAGTTTAATAAAGTTGATCTTATCTTATCATTTAGCAGAACAGTTTGAGTGTCGCCAGTTTTTCTGTGAAGCAACTGGCCAAATTGGCAACCAAATCTGTGGAAACATGCCAAGTAAGAATTTGTGTTATTTTATGACAATTGACAGTGTAGGCTGCACAGTATTATGTGTGTATGACTACTGTATGAGAAGAAATATGCATGGGTTCTCGATTCATTGCTACTGGGGTCTCCTGAACATGTTTTAAATCAATGTACCAGAAACCACTATTTTAATTGCTGCTTGGCTGGAATTCCCCCTGCCAAGGACACTTTAAAACCCCAAAATTTGTAGTTTTCTATACTTAAAATGCCAAACTGGCTTGCAGCAAACAGCATGCCTAATGTTATTGTTAGGCTAGGCTGCTTGACTAGTTTGGTTTGTTTTTCTGATTGTTAGCTCAGCCCTAAATTACTGCCTACTTTAACTTAGCCTGTCCTAACCTAGCCTAGGCCTAACGTTACACTTACAGTTAGACATTGCCCTAGGCTACGTAATTATTGTTACAATTCGTGTCACGCGTTACTTTAGTTAAGCTAGGCCTCAGGAATATATACCAATGATTAAAGTGAAATTACCCTGCTTTCATTTCCATCAGGCTTGTGGATGCGCCGAAGCTTAGGTCCAAACACGAACTTGATAAATTGGAACATGATTGGTAAATGATTCTATATCTTCCTGAAAAGGCTGAAGTAGAGTAAGCTAGCGGTTATCAACTAGGCCTAAGTAACCATAGGCCTAGTTAATGAATAATAGCAAAGAAGGTGGAATATCTTTGATAATAGTCACTGAAGTTTAAAATTCTGCGATTAATACTACTTTATTTATTCAAGGGAAAGATAGGAAAGCAAAGTCGTTTTGTTTGAGCCAATGAATAGACCAACCTGTGGTGGGTCTTAGTGGAAGTGAGCCCTCACTTAGTGGGTACGGAAATTATCACTGGTACTACATAGGCTAATAACGTTTGAGAGTCTTGTGTTTTGGTGGTCTGATGTTTGCAAATGATTAGAATTGATCGAGACATTATTATTTAGCAAACAAGAAATTACCAGTGACAAAAACCTTGAAGTTCACTGGAAGCCTTATCGTTCGTCACTACTTAGCCTAGGTGCTTCATGTGAATTACAGGCTATATGAACTGGGTTGTCTTAAATCTGTGAGCCGTGAATGAAAATTTATATTTACAGTAGTTTACTTGTAAACAACCACAGCTAATTAGACCATGCAGGTTCAAGCTGTCTCTACGAACGGTAGAGCCAACAGGTATACGTTGAAATTATTCAGGGCCTTTTCACAAATCCATGCATATTTCAGGGCAGTACATACACTCCTGCAACATTTCTGGGGTCACTTTTGATCCAGTGACGACACATGAAATCCCAGGACTGCCCCCAGAAATCGGGGACGTCTGGTCACTTGGATGGAAAAACAAGGTACAAGAACCTTTCAAGATCACCTGAGCAACTCAATACAAACTCATTACACATTAAGAACATTTTCTTTATTTCCTCTTTATTTTTTAAATCATACACAAATTAATGTGACTTGTAGATCTTCCACTGTATGCCAATGCCCTAACATCAAAGAAACATAAAGCAAGCTGTAATAGAAAATATGAGAAGTTACTCCTCAAGAATTTGGTTCCATGGTGATGCATCTCATTAAAAGAAACATCAAACCTCCTTTAAGATAATAAAAGTAAAATGAAGGGAAGCATGATGAATGGATGCACGTTACACATAGCCTGATAAAACAATCTAAAGGCCTCCTCGTAGGAAATCAAAAATAACATCATATGTTGTGGTAGTGTTGGACTGTTGACAAACATGAACTCATTTCAAATATTTGCATGAAACAATAACACAATGTATTAACATATTTTTCCTTTGAATTGGTTTGTTAACATAATACATATATAATCATATATAAACATCAAACCTCCTTTTAGATAAGAAAAGTAAAATGAAGGGAAGCATGCATGAATGGAAAGCAATGAACGTTAAACAAAGCCGGATAAAACATTCTAAAAGACCGCCTCGTAGGAAATCAAAAATAACATCCTATGTTGTGGTAGTGTTGGACTGTAGACAAACATGAACTCATTTCAAATATTTGCATTAAAAACAATAACACAATGTATTACCATGTTTCCTTTGAGTTGGTTTGTTAACATAATACATATATAATAATATATATATATATAAAAAATTGGGACTAATCTGGTACATAATAAGATAAGTTATGGCTAACTCAGGCTGACAACATTACATCACAAGTATCAGCAAAGTAAAGGATACTAAATGTAGGAGTCATCAACTTTGAAATGTTTGGCCAAATTTCCTTGGTTTTTAAATTTTTTTTTAAAACATTGTCACTTATTAAGGGTGGACAATCATTTAGTTATGTATACATCTTTGATTCACATTCTTCATAAACTGAAATGTCATCCCTTTGTTTTTCATGTCACTCCTCTTCTCATAGCTCTCTTCCACCCTTTCTTTCTCCACACCTTTCTGTCTTATGACCTTCTCTAGTTTATTCCCTACCCTCTTCCCTTAATCCTTTCTTTGTCCCTCTACAGTTTATCTCCTACCTATCCTCTTACCCCTGTCAGTTTCTTTCTTCTCTCCATTCCTTGTCTACTAATCCTCTTACATCTATCTCCTTTGTGTTCACCATGCTCATTAACCTGTCTGTACTCTGTGTCTGTGTATTTATCCCTTCTGTTACTGTAACTTGTCACTCAGCCTCTGAAGAAGATCCTTCTAATATCGAAACGTCAGGCCTACTTACATTTACACATTCTCTTACACAGGCTCTCTAGTGGATAAGCAGTTTGCTAACAGTTTTGGTTTATTTTGATTTGTTTTTCATGTTTGAATCAAAACCTACCATTTTTAAACCCTACCTAGAATATTATGTCAAGTAGGTTTGAATATCAATGAACACTGACAATGGTGTCTGTCACTTTTGATAAGCACACCTTCTTAACTGAATTAAAAGACCTAATGTAAATATATCCATCTTTACCCAAGTGTCATGCCTTATTCAAATTTGGCCCTACCCTTTAATGTTCACAATCTTTATTTCACATACATGAGTTAAAACTAGAATTTGAAAGTCATGTCTATAAAAATTTGTAAGTATTAAGCTGTACCTGACATAAACATAGACCGTTATACATTTTAATTACTGTTTTAATAATAACCTTCCACCAGTCAAGTTTGATAGCAAATAAGAATTTATATGTATTTGATATTCAATTTGTTAATATGTCATATATATAAGGTCTAAATTAGGTAACTTATTCTTTTGTACAACATCAAAAGCATAATCATAATGTGGACTTTTTATTTCAGCTGATATTAAGTATTTCAGTTAAAGATTGATGAGCGATCGCCACTGACACTACACATAATCATAATAATTAATTATTAACAGTTCTTATATAGCGCAACTTACAATAAAGTCTCGCCGCGCTGTACTTAAACCCGGTCATTGGTAACTTGTCACACCTACACACCAAAGTGTGCACAATTCAAACAATCTCTCCTGGGGCACCACAGTGCA
>JAAAKB020254927.1:0-10568 GCA_010014835.2 Apostichopus leukothele | reverse complement strand
ACCATCTTTATAAGAAACCACCCCCCCCCCCAGCAGCTCTTCAATCAAAACTCACCGGTAAATTGTTGTCTCTCGTTAAACTTATTCAGAAGGGTCATGTTCACTTCCAAAGATTGGTGAAGGAAGTCGGCGCACCTCGTCAAGACATCCATGGCGTCGTCCACTCTCACTAACTCTTCCTCCTCCTCCTCGTCATCTTCTGCTCGACTTTTTTTCTTGCTCCGCCGTTTCCCGGGCAACCCTGAGGTATAAATATCTTCATCGCTGGGATCGTCTTCGCTGGTCCCCACACTGCCGTATTTACCGGCACCGGGGGATCCTTTAGGTAAGTCCTGATGGCGGGTCACCCCGACCTCTGCGTATCCTAAAGTCAACGAAGTGACCAGTTGAGTCGTCTTCATGTTTACGTCTCCCCCGGGATTACTCTTTGCCATTTTAATCCTGTTTATTTTCGGCATGACGACGTCCCTCTCTGGCGGACGAACGGAAGACGCGTATTCGGTTAGCCTCTCCAGACAATGTTCGGGGATATCTTTTAGGTTGGGTAAGGTCTCTTCGGCTAAATAGTATAACATAGTCCAACATAACCGCTCCCATTTTTCTCTCTCTTCTCTAACACTCTTCTCAATTATTAAACTGTTGCCATCGTTTAAGTTGATGGCGGAGTCCATGGCAGAGCATGGGCTGACTCTAAAATCACCATTTTCGTGGCCGGTCTGGTCACCTTGTTCGTCTCCAGTAATTGCCGCACTGGTCCTCTTCGCAGAATGTCCTTTCGATTTCAGATCGCTTGGGTATCCATCCTCAGAGTTATCGGACATTTCAACCGGCTGTTCCTAAAAAAGGACCAAAAAATATATGACTCAGAAATGTTAAGAGCAGAATTTTATGACGCTTTTGCATCGGGATCGAATTGAAAATCGCAACCGCGACACTTCTCGAAGTTACAACGGCGTCAAGCATTTGGCCGTTAAGAGAAAGGGCGTGAGTGAAAGGGAGTGAAAAAAGGAAAGAGGGCTCAATATATTGTGTTTTGTCTGACTGGTAGGACCTTAAGTTGTCAGTCTCCACACTGTTAGAGGGAACAGATGTTTACAACCAGAACATGGGCCATGATAATGAGGATTATCATCAACATTATGAATATTGTTCACCTTCACTATGACTAATATTATTTCTCCATAATAATTATTATTATTATGACAATTATTAACAATTAATGTTGATCATCATTATGATTACTCATCATTATTATTATTATTAATTATTCCTCATTAGTATTTATTATTATTACTATTGCTATGATTAACCAATTAATATTTATCGCCATCACGATTATTCATCATTATTATTCGTCATGGTTATTATGATTATTCATCAATATTATTCATCATGATTATTAACTATTAATTATTCATCATTACTATTTATTATCATTATGATTATTAACCATTAATATTTCTCATGATTATGATATTCATCATCATCAATCATCATGGTTATGACTACGATTATGATAACGATTGTCCTTGTCCTTGTTCTTATTATTATTGTTGATTATTCATAATTAATATTCCCCATCAACATTAAGCACCATCAATTGGTCAATAGCTCACAGATGTCAACCAAAGACTTAGACAAAAGAAATGTGTCAATTATTTCAAATGGGTGACCATTAAGAAGTTTAGCCACTAGGAGTCCTTGGTTTGGGTCAAAAGGTTATCAAGTGCAGTAAACAAGAAAAGTAAAGCCAAATGCAACGGTTGATTGGAGATAGGTTAGTAGGAATTGTGCAAAATCATCGCAAACTGCGGAGAAACCAGCAAAAGCGGAACCACGTTAAATTGCACAAAAAGAAATACTAAAAAACAGCTTTATTAAAATTCTTTGTTGGGACAAACCATAATGCTTACGAAAAATGGCAGAGAATAGGTTCGCTGATCCTTCAGGTACATCCCTGGGAAATTCTACCATTCTTTAGAACAGTTTGGAAAAATTAGTTTTGAAAAAGCACAAACACTACGAAATACACAAAAATAACCAAAAAAGAACTATTCTTTGTTACGATCCAGTCAAAACATTTACCGGGGTCATCTGATATTACTCATCAAAATGTCTATGAACAGTGTAAAATATTGGTGGAATCTTTACTGTAAAACTGTGCTTTATGCAACATTCATTTTTTTATTCTCAGTTCTTGAGGAAAATTGGGAGACCAAGTTGCATAATCTCATCCATTGGTAATATATATATACCATATACTTCACTATATGCAAACCATAAGTATTTCACTATATGTATACCATATACTTCTCTATATATGTATACCATATGTAATTATCTCTACATATATATACCTCACAACTTATCTCTGTATACCTTACTCTTACCATATTTTTCTCTATACACATACCTCTATACAATCATACGTTCCTCTATGTTTATCTTCTTACAACCTTCAATACATATATATATCTCTCAGATGCACAAATCTATACTTTCATATAGACCTCTATATTTATCTCCATATGTATCTCTAACACTCTATAGATGTTTTCTGCTCTATTTCTTTCTTTTTCTAGATCTGTAGTATTTCATTTCTATGTTCTCCCTCAGTTTTATCTCTGTCACACTTGCATATAGTCAGGTCACACAAAAATGTAAATTTGAAAGAAACTTGAACTGCCTACCCCAGGCAATTTTTTTATGGGGATTCTCCAGAAGTTTCCCCTAAAAGGCAATGACTAAGGCTATTCTACTTGCTGAAGAAATAGTTGAAACTGGAAGTAAGGAAAAGGACCTCTTTCTATTATTACTAGTGCTAGCCACATTAGCACAGTAGCAGAGGAACTCAAGTGTATGCCGTGGATAGCACGGTACAGTGAAGTCCCGGTGTATTGTAACAATATACGCTCAAGCATGACATCACTCTCTCTCAACTTAGTCAGAAAAATATTTCAGAATTTAACCAGATCAGGACAGGAAGAACCACTCATCCCTTTGTGCTACATTGTAGAAGAAACTATCATTTCTGAAAAGGTTCTTCACAAAGACAGTGTATAATGATAGAAAAGGTGAAATGCAACTATATTGTAAATATAGAACTTTTATTTAAACAAAGCTGTCATAATGACATGGTCAAAATGTCCCCCTCCCCCCCCCCCACCCCATATAACTCCATGAACAGTTTGGTAATATGAAACTCTATGGACATATCAGGAAATAAACAGTGCACTTTTTAATTATTTCTTTTTTCTGTGTGGGGGTAGGGGGGTGGTTAAGGGTACCATGGGCATCCCCAACTGGTATAGATCTGAGGGAGGGATGTACAAGAACACCCCTTTTTCAAACCTCCCCGCCCCCCTCTCCCCACACAAAAAACAGAAAGTAGTTATTACAGTAGCAGAACCTTCCTTGTAGCTATAACTATTGACCTGATTTATATGTTTAAAGTTTTATTTCTTTTCTGAGGAATAATCCTAGACCCTCCTACACAAGAGCCAATGCCCCCCCCCCCTCCTTTTTATCTATCCCTGACCATTGTAATACTCAATACAAAATCTCCCCTATTGTTCCCTAAGTATTATCATCCCTATGCGGATAAAGAAACTTGTTGGGGAAAGAGAGTGGAGAAGGGGAAGAGTAGGGTGACAGAAACCCTGCAAAATGTGTCCATTTCCATCGTTTACAACAAGCAAGATGTTAACTAAATTTTCAGTGATAGATTAGTGCTACGAACCCCACATCTTTAAAACTCTGTAACAAAATCGGAAAAATCTTCTTCAAATGAGTACGTCAAGGCTAGACTTTACCTGTCACCTCACCACTTTGGCATTTTACTCCACTAATCATCATATTCTCTGTTTGGTTATTTAAAGACTGTGTCCTAATTTTCCTTCCTTTAAATACTGTCCATATTTTATTTTCCCTCTGTCAAACGAAAGAGGAAGGTACCGATTTGATCAATGTGTCTTGTCACCTAATCAATGGATCTGACGTATCTTACGATTGTGATGTGGTATTTTTTTGGTTCTATCAGGAGACACACGGTAAAGCAGGATGCGATGACGTGAAGCAACAGGACGTCTGGCTCTACCAGCAAAGCTCTGTTAGAGGCAGGTGTTGATTTTACCAAAAAAGGATAACGAAATAATAGTACCTTTATAACCCCCCGCCTTCCTCAGACAGTTATCTTCTAAAGACACTACAGTATCTAGTAGCCAAAGCTTTTTACGACCTGAAACCCCAAGAAATATGCCCGACCTGACCGTTCGTTTAAATTTAATTTACAACTTTATACTGACCTCTTTGTCTGTCAGCTTTTTCTTGAGCTCCTCGTTTTCCTTTTGGAGGGATCGTTTGTCTGTTTGAAGAGCTTTGAATTGTGGAACCATAAAATCGTACGCTTGCTTGAGGGCAGCAAAGCTCTGAGGGGATGCTTCTGCTTCAGCCTCTTGGCTCGAAAGAGCGTCTTCAGGTACGCTGCCTCTTTACGATCGTAAATCTAGAGCCTGATTTTTGCCGGTGCCAGCTCCTTCTGTTCCCGACATCTCCTAGCAACCGATGAGAGCTGTCTGCATTTCGTATTCACTAGTAGGACACTTCAAAGGTCATAGTTTCTACCAGGGTGACATAATAATAATGATAATAATCATAATAATCATAATAATAATCATAATCATAATAATAATAATGACAATGATAATAATAATAATAATAATAATAATAATAATAATAATAATAGTAATAATAATAATAATAATAATAATAATAATAATAATCAGTTATTTTAACGACGCTTAAGCGACCACAAACCCGCAACGGCTTATGGATTACAACTGACACGTCGGGTGGCTTCCACCGCAACATTTTAATTCATATTTGGAATCTTTTCAAATTTAGAAAGTCGTTTCAGATGGGAAAGCCGTAGATTGCTCTTGGATGAAAAACCCACCTTACTATGACCCGGCTGGGTATCAAACCCGGAACCTCCCGATTGCTAAGCTTCATTGCTTCAAATGCCACCGCGCCTTTATCGACTCGGCCACAGCACTGGTATAAATTGATGCAGTTAATCATACGTTATCAACATAAACTCCCAACATTCCCGCAGATCGCTGCTGACCTATCCTTTAAGGCCGTATGATGGTAATTTTAGTCTTGTACTCCAAGCAGGGATCCCTGCGACAAGTACCATCTGAAGGGGTTTATTCTCAATAACCTCATCCAAATAAAACAAAAATTCAATAGTTTATTTTCCGAAATCGACACAATCTTGAATCTATATATCTTGAGTTAGTGTACTTCATATTCACGAGATAGCCCATGCAGACTGCGTTAAACCTTTAGCATCATTTTATTCAGCAAAGATCCAGTTGCAAATAACACTTATTATATTGTTTTAAGGCTGAACTCAGTCAAATATTGATGTCTCTAAAATTGAAGGGTATCATAAAATTTACAAAAGGTTGTGGAAATCATTGGAACCCAAACTCCATTCAGTTTAAACCTCGAAAATGAAATAGTAGAGAAAAACAAGTTTCTCGTTTCGTTATAATTTGGTGTTCTGAAAATCACTTTAATCTTTAATATTAAGTTAATAGATATACAACTATTGAGTTTGTTTCTAAATAGGTTGTATGTGCCTCTAGTTGTCAATCGTATATATATACTCTTGACTAGATCTGTAAACACACGGAAACAATCCATCGATATATACTGCAACCAGGGACGTAGCTATAAGGCCTGATTATTTGGGGGGGGGGGGGTAGTGGCTGAAAATCCAACTGGACTTTTCGGGCACCTACTGAAAGAAAGATAATTTGCAATGTGTTTTTCAATGGTTAAACTGATATTATTATTACCATTAATATTGTAACGACTTCCTCAATAATTCTAACCAATATGAAAGGGTAATAACACGGAAATTGATTGTATGTTAGTGGCATGTAATGTACAAAGCGATGCATACATGCCTATATGATATGCACATTAACATGCGGAAAATTTTGGTTATATTGTTCGGGCAAGTCGTTACAGCTCCCCCAAATCAAATTGGGCTCCTACGCCTATGACGGTAGTTCTATTAGGCATTTCTTTTATAGTATTCAAAATCATACGAAGTTTTGTATGGTAGAGTGTAAGAATCGCGAGATAAAATTTCTCGAGGTGGCAAGGAAAACGTGGTAAATATGACTGATTAAAGGTCAATTTTGACCGAAATTTTTCAATTTTAGGTCATTCACAATCACAGGAATAAAAGAATATGCCTAGATAAACTAGAGAGCGACAATCGGAAATTCCGACTGTCGCTCTCCAAATTTCCAACTATCGTCAGTTTTACCAAGTTTGGGGGTGAGACACCCCGCCCCCCACCCCCTCTAGCGACGTCCCTGACTGCAACTGAGGTGGTCCGAAACTCCGAATGATATTTGATGATTCGTTTACTGTATTCAAATGTTTGAGTATCGGTAAACAGAACAGAATACTACAGGTGGCGTACATCTTTCATAATTTTTAATATGGTGATTACTCGGTTTTAGGGTGTATAGTTACTATACTTATCTATAACCTTAATAAAATATACATAGTTCTTGTATAGAAAACCAGCTGCTACCATCGTACACACGATCCGGCGATTGATGTCAAAAAAAAAAGAAAAAAAAAGAGGGGAATTAGCTTCACCTGGTCAACTCCCATCCTGCCCCCCCCCCTCCTCCTCCACACTCCGTTCGTGAATATTTGTGATACTGATACTGTTGAGGAATGTCGCGTTTCGTTGGTAAAGATCGGTCAATATTACCCGTAGGCACGATCAGAGGATCGAGTTGTAGCCTTCCCCCTCCCAAACCCGAGATCCACAAGGTATAGAAGCAAAGTTGTCCGCATACGCAGTCAGTCTTTGAGTCGAAATATTTGAGTGCTAGAAAAAAATGCATCGTCCTATAATAATCGGTATTTCACCTCGATCTCTACATACTACTCTGTTAATTCATGTCAAAATACCCGTAGATCATATACGCCTTTTCGATTTCCATTATGTTCCTGTGTATATGCGGATGTTAAACGTTTATAGGCCTACCATAAGAATTCTTGTATTCAAATTTCCTTGTTGAGGTAAAGGCTCATTGATGTATTGCAATACTTCCATGCTGAAGGTAATGCACAGTTTTCTCGGTATTGGCCTTTACCAAAGGAAATATACACCGCAAGTTCAATCCATTCAAAACAAGAACAAAACCATTGTATAGCATATTATGTCTGTATAGCCTCTTACAATAGGGAAGTAACCCGCATTAATACAGTTGTAATAATTCAGCTAGCAGATATTCAATGGCGTATTGTGTAGTACGCTATAGCTGCAGCACGACTTTTAAAGGTCGCCAGCAAAGTGCAATGCCATGGGCGAATGCATATTTAACGGACAACACAAAAATGCACCTTAGAAGGTACTATACGTTAGAGATCAACTTGATAGACCTAGTTCGTATAATCTTAGCTCATAAAAAGGGATGGGGAGTGGGGAAGGGTTCCTTGAAATAAGTGGAAAGAAATTAACGTAGTCTTACCTTCCGTAACATTCGGAGAATTCATGTTGAAAACAGACAGTTTGAACTCCCAAATTAACCCAAAAAACGATGTTAGATCGAGCTGGATTCAACACTACACAATCAGCAAAGATGCTATGTAGACAGGCCTATGCAGAGACAAGTCCGTCTGCAAACGACTCAACTCGTAATCCACCGAGAAAATCACTAGCACATTGTGAAGCAAATCCAGAGCACCATATAATCCCGCCGTTCTTAGAAGCGCTCAACTAACCTTCAAATGATAGCTATATTTCGGTACAAAGAACACGAATGGAATCAATTTTTGCCACTCGTTGCTTCACAACGACAGCCTACTGAATGGGAATCGCGTTCCCGTCACGGAACACCGATTAAGCCGAATAGATCGTTAATGCTTTGACACAGTGATATTTGCTTAATTTTTACTCACTAACAATCAGCGAATATCGTTTTGCTGCTAGTGTGTTATATTAAACCTACTTGCCGTGTCAAATGCATTATACACGATCAGTGGCTTTACAAGCAGCCGGCGTTATGAATTGAAATATAATACTATAGTGCAACCCTATTTCTTTTGCCCTTTTCAAAGCTAGTCAACAGTAACAGTACACTGTCTCAGAGCCTAATAGCAGGTGTTTTATGATATTACAAACTTGGCATTTTGTATTGATTATTGCTATGAGCTAAATAGATATAACATTGTACTCATTGTGCTATAAGCACATTGTCAAGGTCAAACGTATTAACATCTATGTGTGTGTACATATTATCACCTGTATGGCTGAACAGAGCAGAAATTAAACGGTCAAATAAGTAAGACATGCCAAGGATTGGAAAATGTGTTTTGCCTCATTTTATTTGCTTTTTTTATCTTTCTTTTCTTCTCTTCGGTTTGCTCTATGAAAAGTATATTCTAAATTTCGTTATTTGTCAGAAATTTGATCCATAACCAAATTTAATTAACATTCAAAACCTGCAAGCAAATGTCAATACAACAGGATACAGTTGCGTCAATGTGATCACATGCACTACATTACAAAAAGGTTAATTGTGGTAAACCGCATATCGACGTCATATGTTGAGAATTGCATGTAGGAACTGAATGCAAACTCCCAAAAGAATATGTTCCATGTTGATTAGGCATGCACATATACAGTCAAACCATGCCATACCTATACCTGTAGGCCTTATATAGAACAGCTTGCTGTGGCAAGTATGATAAAACATTATGTATGTGTGTGTGTGAGGCCAGCTAGTCGTACATTGATGCCTTTAGTAAAGTTTCATTTTTAGTGGTGACCAAAATAAATAGTAGGCCTATCAACATATCAACCAAGGAGACCCAATTCATGGTAAGCCTCCAACATCTTCAATACAAGAATGCATCATATTAAAATATCACATTTTCCATCAAAACAAATGTAAATTAATCTTAGGCAACTTTATCATACAACCCTGCATTAATTTAGCTTCCTTAAATTATTCTACAAGTGTTGTAATTCGATATCCTATAGAAATCCTTTTGAGCTAAAACATTTAAATGGGAAAACGCTGAGATATCCTTATTACCTAAACAGTTACTTTTGAAAACACTATAGGGCCTAGATCTCCTTATTACCTCAACATTTAGATTCGAAAAGACTTGGATATCCTTATTACCTAAACATTTGGATTAGAAAAGACTTAAATATCCTTATTACCTAAACATTTAGAGTGGAAAAGCTTTAGATATCTTATTACCTCAACATATAGATTTGAAAACACTTAGATATCATTATTACCTCAACATTTAGATTGAAAAACACCTATATCATTATTACCTCAACATTTAGATTGAAAAACACTTATATATATATCCTTATACCTAAACATTTAGATTGGAGAATGACTTGGATATCCTTATTACCTAAACATTTGGATTGCAAAACACTTAACTATCCTTATTATTACCTGAATATTCCACGCCCTCGATGTTTCTACAGAAGTCGGAAAGTGTACTGAAGCACTCGTTTTCTTCTGCTTCTTTCTTATTACGGCAAAGTACCGGTGAAGAACAAACAAATATTGTGTCTACGTGCTCTCCTTCTGCTGGCCGTCAATAGTCAGCCCCTTCTCCCCCCCCCCCTCCCACCCCCATTCGTTCACCTTCGTCTTCCCGCACCTTTCCTCTGATATCTCTGACGATGTTCTATCCATCTGTGGCAATTGTGAAGCCTGACAGGTCCTCAGAATTACATACTGACCGTTCCTTTATGGAATCTCGGTCCTCTGTAACCTATTTCTGAAGCCATAGCCCTTTCCTTTCTGAAGATATTCCCTTTTTTTCATTCGTATTTATCATGGAAACAATTCCAACGCGAAGTTGATGTCATGTTGAGGCATGACAGGGATAATGACAAATGGATACCAAAAATACCAACAACGAAAAAGTTGCACTAAAGCTTCACGCCCAGCATATTTTGATGACAAAAAAATGGAGAAAAAAAATATAAAAGGAGCTCTTAAATGAATTCCTATGTGTAGAAAAATGTTGTAAAACACTTTGACGGGGTTCGAACAATAAAAAGACCTGTTTAAATCGCGAAGCAGGGGCGCAGCCATGGGAGGGGGTGTCAGTTTGAAAAAGTGTCATTAGTCGATGACAGTAGTCGAGTCGATCCAAATTTCTGCAAATTTTGCCGCAAGATCATTCGATCGTTCCTATACAGCCGTCGGCATTGTAGTTCTATACACACAGGGCGTATATTCGTGATTTTCAAGGGGCCCGAGTGTAGAGCGATTTCTTGACCGACTATAGCTTTTTTTTGCGACTGAAGTATAAGTGCAAGAAAAGCAGCATCCTGCTTTATAATTATACAACTGTATCATTTGGCTAAGAGTACATGGGGTGTGGCAAAGTCCCCGGAAGCTACAGTACTGTATTTATACAAATAAAAAATAAATGTCAGAAACAGGATTTACTCTAAAATTGTAGGGAGTGTATCTCAGAACCGTCGTGCG
>JAAAKB020254916.1:0-10569 GCA_010014835.2 Apostichopus leukothele | reverse complement strand
ACATTACAATTTGAAGACTACTATAAACCACAAGGACATTATCAGTCTAGGTTGTGTTTCTATGAATCCTTCTTTTATGATTGACAACCCCTTTAAACATCAGAAGCTGTTCAGTCAAAGTGACTGGACTACCAAGTCTAGCACACAGACCATGATTTGGTCAGCTCTTTACAAGCAAAACAAAACTCAAAATGAAACACATGTCAGACATGTTTTGATGCAGTATAATAAAATAATGCATTAACTTAATTAACATTTAGGCTTGCAATGGATAGCATACCTATCAGTGATTTTGCCTTGAAGGGGCATTCCAGAAATGTAGCAGGTTTCTCTATTTTTTTTTAGTTTCAGAAAGCAATATAACATTTCTTTTGTTGTTTATACTGTGATTCTGCATAACAAGTACATGCATAATGCAATTATGTTTGTAGAATATGTGTACAGACACACTACAAGTCTGCTCTAACATACATGTAAGTTATGTCACAACAAAAACTACAACTTAACCACAAAACATTTTTTTTTTTTTAACAAGTTTCCTACACTGTATACAGGTCCATGACTACCTCAAATTTATGAGCCAGATATTACTTCTCAATTCTCTGATTTTGATGTCAGAAGGTGACAAAAACATATTAAATCATTTGAATAGACACACTGCCTTTTTAAGTACCACCTTTTCACATCAGTATGAGAAACAGGACTTTTCCATTTCTTACCTTTTTTTTCTTTATACCCAATTTTTTTTTTTTTTTTTTGCACTAATACAGAAGGTTGGTCCTTCTGTTTTATGATCTCTCCAAAGTGAGGTTCAAGTAATTTCTTATGAGCCACAGAAGACCACCCACAATGCCTGGGGGATCTTCGCTACACGTTTGATACATTTTGGATTGCTCTGTAATAACAGCACACCTGTTCTACAAATTTCACTATAGCAGGCCTCAAACCTGTGAGGTTACTAACCGTGAATAAACTTACCCATTTTTTTTCAAATAATGAAATTTATAAAGAAAAAGCATGAAAATATTAATATTCCATTGGAGCTATTACTGAGTTCATTGGTACTGGAGCTACTAAACGCTACTGACAAAGCCAAAGATCAAAGGTAAATGTGAAACAGGAAGTGCAAATTTAAGGACTTTTTAAGGGATTGGAAGAAAAAAATGACAAAAGTTGATGTTTGAGTTTCTGAAGGTTTTCTTGCTCTGAGGATTTTGATACTAGGGGTAGGGATTAGAAGGCAAGGGAATGAGAAGGGGAAAAGGAGAAGGGATGAAGAAGATGAAAAGGGGAAGATGGATAATGCTACTCGTAGCACGTAAGGAAGTTATTTATGACAATTAATTTAGTACACTTTGTAGTACTACATTGTTCATTCCGATAAATACTGTAATGTATATTTCCAATGATTTCAAAAGCAGTTTCCTTTAAGTCCCAGTGCCCTGTTCAGGATTTTTAAAGGTATCCGATACCATGAGTCCTTACTTTTATATTGAGAATGACACAGCGTTCGATGTTATGTGGAAGTTTTCATAAGAATGATTATTTAAGTCCACATACAGTAGTCTGAGCCTCTGTTCTGGAGTGGAGGCGTAGGCAGACACTGTCACATTGGCGATACTGAACCTATGTCCGACAGTATAATGTCGTCTGCCTAAACGGAGATCATTTCATTTGCTGCAACCACCAACAACACACCGAAACGGCATTTTGGCTCGAAAAATAGGTATAACTTAACAAAATTCAGTTTCGTAAAGACTAGCCCTTGTTTACCTGGGAACGTATAGGCTTATGTACCGCGTCCCAACGCCGTGTACAGACAGTGCATGTCATAGAAACATCGTTCATGCAATGACATCATTGAGTCTGAAGGTTAAACTGCTTATTTTTCGAGCAACGGTGGGAAGTTATTTTTTCATTTGATATTTTCTACACGAAAATAACGGGTTTTTAACCAAAAAGTTATATATTTGTCTATCAAATTGTCGAAATATTTCATTTCAATGAGTTACATATGCTCGTGTCATGACCTCTTTAAGTCCACTGAGCCACCGCTCTGGGCAGGAGACTCAGTCATAGTAGGCATGAAAGTTACTTTTATTTTGAGATTGACACAACGTTATGTGTATTGTTTTCATTGCTTCAGTCCACTGAGCCCTCCATCCTCCTATGGAGAGGCAGTCACAACCGCCACGGTAAGAGAGGACATAGTTTTGTTTGATGATAATGACTGTTTCTATGGAGGCAGAGTGAAGTATCAAATAGGCGGTCTATGACCTGAACTTTATAAATCACTTTACAAAATCATACCAAACGCAAGAAAATAACCAATAGGAATAATGAATATTGTTTCTCCAACTGGCCTGTTCTAACATTGACACTGTAACCAAAGAACACCTCACAGCCGACTGAAGCAGTACTGTAAAACTAAGGGCAATAATTTTAGTAACATTATAATATCCAGGGATGGGTGTTAGCTGCTAGAACTAAAAGAGCTAAGAGGTGTAAATAACACCTGTAAAACAAAAATCATGAAAGCATTTGATGAGATCCACAGTATTCTTCTTTCCAATTTCAGACACATTTATTCAGGTCCAAATTTTAAGACTTTCAGTATAAAATGTCAGTTTTACACTAGTCTTTTATGCGGCCTAAATGTGTTAATACCAAGATGCATTTAAAAGGTTTAAGTTTAATCTTGACGGACCTTTTCTAGGTTAATATATAGTGTTCCAAACATGCATCTACCCTTACAAATTATATAACGAGGTGTGATATATACAATGATATAAATAACTAAATAAATAAATATAAATAAGTCAATTTACAGCTCATGAGAAAATACATTACCTAATTGAAAGGATTTCCTCCAAATAAGAAATGTCAAGAAAATGACATGAAGAGACCTCCTCAATTTGAAATTATGGTATATATAGTATATGTCTGTTGTGTTACTTTATTTTGTTGCTGATGTGTTAATAGAACTCTCGGAGTACATCCACTCAGCAGAACAGCTCTGTAATTAGTCCAGACTCAACACCCAATATCCACCATATAACAATGAACAACAAATACTACAGATGATGCGCAGTTATCTACAAGAGATAACTTGATGGGAAGCTGCTAGTTTCAACCAAGAAAGTAATCTATCAAGGTTATGGAAAGACTGGCCTAAGACCCCCAAGGCGGCTTTGCAGGGGGTGGTAGGAATTTCACTTGCCAGATCCTTCTGTTGATATTTCCTTGAGCACCCTTCCAGAAATGATTGAGTTATGAGTCTGTTGGTGGCATAGGAGACAGCTAATAAAAAACCTGTGTGTGGTATAGGGTCAAAAGGCCATTGTTCCAAGTCAGTTGCACAGTAGAGGTAAATGCAACATTGTAATATCCGTGGGTAATTGCCAGGGATTTACAAGTTACCCCCTTTAGAATTCTAGGAATGGTTCTATTCCACTGTACATTAACACCTTGGTTACCAAATCTACCTATAACATACATATTACATATAAACAACCCTTTCAATAACAGGTTTCATGTTTCTGTTGCTGCATTGACACAGGTCAGCACAAGATGTTTGGTTCAGAACTAAGTCTGTTAATTCAGAGGACTCTTGATCAACAACTCTGCATATATATATGCAATTTACCTGTGATGCAAACTTAACGTAGCTTTTTGTGATGTTGTTGTCGTGGAAGATGAAGTCGATAATCCCAATGCAGACGAGGTGATTTAATTTATTAATAATTCAATCCAAGTAAAAAATTCTGGATACAAATCTGGATGAACAACTTCTGCTGAATGGAATAATTCCCTGATTGATCTTCAATTCTAGGCAGGGTGTTTGAGGTTAAAATCAACAGCAATATTATTATACCAGATATTCTACAAGTTTGAAGCTGTATTTTGTGTTGAGTTGAAACCTCAAACAAACTTTGACAAATTATCTACTCATACTTGGATACATATCCATAATCGAATAGATCTGTGCAGGGTTACAAAATTGTTTGATTGCACCGAAATTTCCTGAGCTATGAAACGATTTTGACGGTAAAATTATTGGCGCCAAGTGTGCCATAAAGTCAAGTGTTGGTCACTCAACTGCAAACTAACAAATTACACTTTAATTCCCAATCTCAAATGTTTCCTCTGACTGGGACATCTTACTGCCTCCTACACAGTAACTTCACACTCTTCAATGTGTGAGAATATTTCAGTTGGTCCAGGCATCTAGGATAGCACATTAATAATAATAATAATAATGATAATAATCAGTTATTATTACGACGCTCAAGCGACCACAAATGTGGGGTGGCTCCCAATTCAACATTTTAACTCAAATTTAGAATCTTTATAATTTAGAAAGTCATTTCAGATGGGAAAACCGTAGATTGCTCTTGGATGACAAACCCACCTTACTTTGACTCGGCCGGGAATCGAACCCCGAACCTCCCGATTGCTAAGCCTCATTGCTTCAAATGCCACTGCCTTTATCCACACGGCCACAGCGCCTGTATCATTCTCAAACACTTCTACATTTTTAGGACATTATAAGGTTAGGCATTTAAATGCTGATGACCTTCATCCAAATGTGCTAATAGATATTATGAAGTAATTCATCATATATATCTGAGTATAAATTTGGTGGATCTAAGGAACAGATTTTGTTTTGAGTTCAACTTATGACATCTTTAAATTTCAGACAGAACCAAATTCAGCTCAAAGTGCCGAGCAGATCTTTGGTTTTATGTATCATCTGAATATCTGCAATAATCCCTATTGAAAAGATGACTCATTTTAAGCACTTGGAAGAAACAGCAAGGTAAGGTTGTGGTATTAGAATATATAAGCCAATGAATTAACATTAACATTTATGCCTGCACGGAGGAGTTGACTTCATCAATAATTTAGTCTTAATTTAGCTGCATTCCAGAGAAATAGCATATGTTAATGCTGAATAAACTCAAACAGTTATATTAGCATAATTACAGTACTAGGACTAGAATTTGTATTTTTTTCTTGAACTATGATATTAATTAAGACTAAAATTCTGTATATTAAAGTCAACCTTTTAATCTTCGAAATGCTGGGATTCATTTTGTATTCACCCAAAATTCTTGAAAGTGGTGACTTCCAGTACAACTTTTTGGATCTTGTCTGTATTGCTCAATTGTTTTAGCACATGTGCTAAGCATTGTTATAAAGTTTCCAAAATTATATTTCATGGACTTTCGACGCCTCCACACTATTGTCAGAGATTTTTAGAACCTTGCCTTTGTAAACTAAGATACATGTACACCCCAGATGGAAGAGGCAGAACTCAAATTAAATTTTTACCACAACTGGCATATTTGAGGGCAACACAGATGACCTTAAGTTGCATCCGACAATAGTCAGTCTTGCATCGAACACAACTACATAAGGCATTTGTGCTCACGCTGTCAACCTCCACATTATGCAGAATGCTTTAAATTATAGTTCTTGACTTATTGTTCTGCAAATCACTAGTTGTCTTCTGTGGAGGTGCTTCTAGCTAAACAACTAATGGTAATCACACTTACCTCCAATCTGAAGTTGCTAACAATTGCTACAATTTTTAAAAAAGGAACTTTCCTGAAATAAAACACAAAAATCTGCCTTGTGGCAGGGAATGTATTGTACAGTTGGTGTGTCATAGACGCCCTGTATGAATGTGTGTATGAATGTGTACTACTGTATCACTCACACTGTGTGCATGTGTATGTTCACGGAGGGAGCTGGTGGGACGTGCATCACTTCATCAAGGAAGAAAGTGGTCCACAAAACAAAAAGAGTTAAGTAACATGTTGGGAATGGAGCTGCAGTAAAAAGCTAAGATATTCCTCAATTCTGAGCTCCATGAAAATTGGTACTGAACAGTGAGCACTTTGGTAATTTTGTGAATGCTTTGGCAAGTGTTTTGTTCATGACACAGTTTAATACAGTATGATTGTAAATGTATCATGTATTAGTTGTACATTCTCTAGGCTAGCAAAGAGTTGTCTAAGTACACTTCAATTTCATTTTATGTGAACATTTTTGTTTTTATTTTTAAAACAAGATTGTATACAAACATACTTGATTGATTTAAAAAAAAACAATTACAACATACAATTTTGAAAGACACTATTTTGGGAAGCCTTCGGGTGACATGGTAACAAGGTGAAATAATTTCTGTTGATTCATCATTCATCGAACACAACTACGTGACATGATAACAAGGTGAAATAATTTCTGCTGATTCATCATTCTGTTACACTGCTGAGTAAATCAGTGATTAATTGCCAATGCATAGTTGTTTGTCACCACAAAAGTTGCGATTAAAATAAACCAAGGATAACACATCAATTTTAAACACTTCAATAATATCAGAGTAGTTCTAGAGCCATTGTTTCAGTCTCCAATGTCAAATTTAAATTGTCGAGTCATTTCGGATTTATGCAGGTGTTCCCAACGGTATAATCGTATATAAGAAGTTGTGACCTCCTTGCAAGTTTAACATGAACGGAGCAATGTTAAGACACAAGCTGCCTCTGAACTATAGAATGTTGTTTTTTGTCATCATAAGGGTACAGAGTACTCTTCAAAGTCACTGTGAGTTAGCTGAATAACTTATCACAACATTGCACAACACTTGATGCGAAAGGAAGCAGAAAGCATTGTGGGATTGATACTTACAGGTCTTGCCCACAGCAACAGTCATGTGATACCGTAACTAGGATAGCTTAACTTTTGTTTGGACAATCAATTACTTTCAGTGCAAGTAGCAGGCCTCTTTCTAAAACTAGTCTAACCAGGGAATAGTTCCATAACAACTCCCTGGTCTAACTTAATGTTTATTGAAGACTCGCCCCAAACCGCATGCCGCCCTCTGAAAAAGTTAACTTTCCGTTGCTTGCAAGTGAAGTTTTTCTTCTTGTCGCTACAAAATGCAGACAGTAATGAAACTTGATACCTTGTTATCTTTTATCTGGACCTGAGATGTCCATCGCTGCTATGTACACTGTGTTGTAGGTATTGACCGTAGCTACATGTATTGACTATACACTAGTGTCTAATTACCGACGGTAGCAAGCTGTGTGTGTATTTTCTGGGATCGATGGTGGTGTCTAACACTTCTGTTACACCGCATTCGAAACTAGGTCAGATTACCGGCATTAGACGTTTCTTTGTGCGCGAGTCTTCACACCCTTTAAGTGAAGCTATAATTAAAGAAAGACAAAAAGAGAGAAACTGTTAACAAAGTGCTTGTCTGCTGCAAAGAGCATGTTTAGGTAAATATATAAGTTAGAGGGCCTGACATCTTGATCCTAGCAGGATCTTCTTCAAAGGCAAACTGAAATGCAAACAGGACTAAGATACATTAAAAGTAGACAGATGGACAGAAAAAAGAATTGGAACCAATGAACAATAAATAGAGATCGAAACGTGAGGCTGTCTAACTGATATACGTGAAGCGATTATTGTCATAAATTTTGAGACCTAGCTATTAAAAGCTGTTGTTCAATTACGCCTTTAATTGACGGGAAAGAGAGAAAAACACATCATAGAACTTTGTGTACCAAACGTTGGTAAAGAATTGTGAATTAATCTGAGGCTGGTATTGAATGGAATATTGTTATGAAAGGCAACAAGCTGGGTTAATCAATAAAAAGAAATGAATTTTTGTCATATTGCACGTTGATGATTGGGAAGTGTGGATTGTGCCAGTACGGTGGAGCAAGTGGTTGTTTACTACTTTAATGTTGGCAGTCTTTGTGTATCGTGTCAATTTGGAAGTGACATATTTGAGGTGGGTTTTTTTATGGGGGGGGTGGGGGATGAAGGAGGCAGGCGGCCGGGCAGGTGTCCTACTCCACACAGAATGGTTAGATGATTAAGTTATAAAGGTAACCTTTGAGTTAAATATTCAGTTCTATTGAAATTGAGTGGTTGGAATACAAAACACATTTGATCTATACATGGCAGATTAGGAAAAATTAAGAAATGAACTCATTTGACATCACATTGTCTTCACCCCCCTCCCATCCCCATTCCCTCCTTACCTCCCTCCCCCCTCCCCATTCTAAAACTGAAAAGTCACTTTCTTGCTCAAATTCAGAGAAAAGATCATGCTTATAATTTGAACCAAATAATCCTCAAAACAAACAAAAAAATCAATAAAATCCTTGACTTTTGTAGTTCGTGTAATAAGTGCATCTGCTTTGAAAAATACAATTCAATCATAGGACTCTTATAAAATAGATATTAACCAATAATTATGACAACAAAAAAACAACTACCAAAACCTGACATCTCATTTATCTTTTACAGAGTTGTACATGTACGTTGACAACTGCAAAGATGTGGCCCAGTACGTGTATACATTTGCCCTAATTCTACTAGCCGACAATCCCTTTATCCCTCTACCATTTAATATCAGCTGCACTTTTTATATCCGACAAAGTTGAATAAATCTGCAATTTTCTTTTCTCCCTCCTCATCAGATTTGTGGACCGTATCGAATACATTCCACAATTCGGTAATAAATCCAACCAACCACCCCCCTTCCCCTTTCACGCCCCTCCCCTATGCTCCTTTTACCAACAAATCGGCCTTAACCCTATTTAGTTTACCACCATCGTCATCTCATTGGTATATATCGATACATCAACTGAATATATACTATATATATACAGAGGCTTATTATGCAGAGACCTGCCTAAACTCTCATATCCCTGTTTAACCCATTTACCCATTCTCTTACCCTATAGTCCCCTCCCCTAACCGAATTGGTCTTACCGTAGCATGTCTGTAATACTATGGCTGAAACAGCACTCATCACTCTCAGGTTCAGAGGACGACTGAATTCAGGGTAAAATCGCACCCTTCAGCAATTTTTGCACCAAATTACCATCAGCATTCCAAATTTCCAAACAAATATATATAGCACATATAGCTATAAACTACAGAAAATCCAGTACAATTCCTCCTTACAGCTTTGCCATTTAGTTATATAGAAACTGAAGCCACTGTAGTATATATGTATATATATATATATACACACAGAGAAACAGCTTAGCTGCATACATGCATGCAGTAGGATAAATGTTTATGTCCTCCCTATGGTCAGTGTTTATGTCCAGCTGATGTGGGGTCAAGCTGAGGACACAGCCAATTTTGTGTTCCTCAAGACACAATGCCCTGGCCTTGAACTGTGGGCAACTTTTTATTTTTTTTTATTTTCCTTTTACAGTAGGGGTGATGTGGATTCTCACAGGTACACAGATATATAGAGATCTGGTTATTGTGGGTGGAATAAAAACTAGTTCACATGTATTTTAAAATTCACTGGAATGTGAAAGAGTGGTCAAACTTGATTAGGAATGTCCAGGAGACACTGGCCATTGGTGTCAAGCTAATATACTGTGTAGGTATAGTATAGCACATACATGTATGTATGTACATGTCAACGCATATAAGGCACTGTGCCTCTAGTAATATTTAAATGAAACTTTTGGGACAAGTCAATGTCAAACTTGCTTAAAGCAGTATATATGAAACAAACTCCACAGGGGTACTAAACTTGTCGATGGTTCTATGGCACTTGTTGGAAGGGAGGCAGAGGGGAGGAGAGGGGGAGAGAGAAGGGCAGTAGGAGGAGTGGAAAGAGGAAGGGAATGAGGAGAGGAGGGGTGCAGCATTTCATCAGAGCTACCACCAAATTTCTGACCCTTGAAGGATAATGATTCCAAATTTCCAGATTCCAGTTTTCATCCATTATAATAACCAGTCTTTGACCAAAAAATAACTGAGAATGGGACACATTTCATTGTTATGGTTTGAATTTTTCATTCTCTCGATCTTTGCAAATGGGCCCAACTTTGGGGGTGGGGGGGGGGGGAGAAGGAGTTTGTGGAAGTAAATTATCATGGTTGCATGATTATTTTACTATATTATACAATATTGCTAAAAGGTTTTTTTTTAAGAGGGACGGATCAGTTTTAGTTCCTGTTTATAATGGAATGTATGACGGGTGACTTTAATATAATATAATATAATATAATGTAATATAATATATAATATTATAATATATAATATATTATGTAATATAATATAATATGTTTCACGATCAGAATATATGACAACAGTACATTGCAAGGGAGGGTTCTAATTTACAGTTTTCACGTAAACACCTGAAAGTGCATAACCATAGGTTCATGACTGCACCAGGAAGTACTAAATTTATCAATGATTGGGCCAAATCTACATAATAAATATAAATATATTATTATATATTATATATAGTATATAAATATAATAAACATAAAAATATAATTATATATAATAAAGAAAATCTATGTATACTCAAAAAATAAATATTATTAGACAAAAGCAGAGATATAAGAATATGACTCATAATTAACAAATACTCATTAATTGTCAATTATGAGTCATATCTTATTTCTCTGCTATTGTCTTATAATATAAACATTAGTGTTTGCACGGGTTATCCGGATACCCGGGTACCCGCCCGACACGATACTACCCGGTTCCTAATTTATTACCCGAATC
>JAAAKB020254905.1:0-10570 GCA_010014835.2 Apostichopus leukothele | reverse complement strand
ATGTGTAAGGACAGATAACTCCATAACAATCATGAATATCGATATGGAGATTGCATAGAACGGTGCCATTTTCACTGAGCTTTTAATGTAGTAACCCGGAAAGGTCGAAGTTTAAATTTGGCAAACACGTACTGGAAGAATGCATGCAGTTCACGTATAGTGAACATATGTTATGGTGTGTTTCCGTAGATGGCGATAAAAGCGACGTTTAAAATCCGGACGATTAACCAGGTTCATCTTATAATGTAGATATAGTCTATGGATTGTTGTAAGCAGAGAAAGTACCGTACATTTTTACTAGAAAAGCAACCAAGGCCCCGCAAACAGTGGATAGGATGGGTTTTCTGAATATGTAGCCACCGAAACAGGAACGTAGTTCGTGTATATACCAGTCAGTTTATTCCCCTTTTGTAACTGCTGCCTCAACCACCCTGCTTGTAACAGGTGTGACATGCGTATTAGATAAAAGAAACGGCTGAATCGAAGGCTAGCCATCGTCACCTCGTCGAATGCCTGATTTCCTCTTTTAATCCGTTGTGGTTGTTAACTTACGTCAAATGAAATCATTACTTCCCGTTGACGGTTATATAGGCTATACACGACATGGTAAAGAAGAAAAAAGAAGTAAAATTATCTTAAACTATAAGTGCATGGCAAGAAACAAACCAGGAACATATATCTACTCAGAATTAACATATTGACGATGTTTAGTTTCGTCAATCTCATATTTGCACATCTAAGTGTAATGTCTTGTATAATAGCCCTCCTTCCATGCAAGACTCATTATAGCCATAGTTTTAGCGAAACTTCTAAACTGCACATACAAATTTTAAAATACTAAAACTATAAAGTTCAGCAATCTTTGATAGTGACAATGTTTATCGTTCATATGTAAGCATTACTATCGTACGATATATCGCTCTATATATATTGCTCTATATATATCGTACTGTATCGTACTGTATCGTAGTTCGGTGTTTGGGTTGTGTATTGCATGCAGGCTTGTGACACTTTCGGGTCAATTCAAAGCTTAGTTATACTGTTATATGTTGCAACGGCTATCATGTGCAGACTCGTGACTATTTAGTCAAAACTTGCAAAATCGCCACAAAAAACAATACTGAGTTTGTTTCTTTATGCTTGCATAAACTGTATACTGATGTTATGTGGGTCGGTTCTTTCTATATTGCGACATGGACATTCGAGTGGGCGAGTTTTTCACCGGTGGCAACAATATACTGCTGACAGCAACGAGGCCAAAATATTTTGACTTCAACGTCGTCGTTTCATCAAAATTCTCCCTCAGATCGGTCTCTCTCATGACACCCCGGTCCTGAAAAGTTGGGTAGTGGTGCCACATGAGTGGATGGTGGTGCTTGGCGCCCCAAGAAACCTGTAGATTTTGGTAGAGGTCAAACGTTATTTGGAGTCAGCTGAAGACAAATCCTGAAAACTTGGTAAACACAAGTTATTCCAAAAGTAAAACTACCCCAATATCAGTCTCACAGAAGTTGTGGAGATATCGTGAAGATATCGCCAAGCTCCCGTTGGCGTTCTGCAGTGTTCGTTTAAGGTTTGAACTTAGATCGCCATAGACTTTCAAGTTTATCGAAACGAAAGGATTGATTACCATAAGTCATTGCATAAACCAAGATCATGAAGGAAGCAAGAAAGGAAAGTGAAAGAAGGAAGCGAAATTGATCATAAAATTTCTCCGGCCTCTTTCCGCTTGAGAAAATTACTACAAAGAGGATACGAGCAACTTTACAGAGAAAACGTTTTTATTGTCCATCATGCATATATATGCATATATGATGTGTGTACTGGTCACGAATCCTATATACCAGTTTCGTTTGGCTACAAGTATAGATATCCAGTCATAAAAGAAAGTTTTGAAAAGATGTCATGATATTCCGGTGAAATTGTAAGGACCGGTTATTATTCTTTGATTACATCAGCTCATAATATGAAGCTTTTAGTTTCTTTGTTCCTTGTAATTTCTAATGTAGAAATTAAAACAGAGAAGCGGCCCTTAGCATTTTGTGACAACGTCAGACTGATTTGTATAGGCTCTTTGGTCGATGCGTTTGCGTGCTGTTGTCGCAAGTATGGCCTGCGCTGGTGGTCTCTCATATTTCAACGTGAGCGCCCCTCAGTGTTATACAAACCATACCTACATACAACCGCGGGGGCTGCACGATCATCAATGCTCATTAATTGTGGCGCATTGAAACAACAACGACGAGTTTTGTTCTGTAACAGGCCAACTCGACTGTTGAATCGCGACCAGCTTTACACAAGCGTAACCTCATAGTGCTGCCATATTTACGCACGTGATCAGACTATAGAATTATTCGTTATTATTATTATGTAGGCGTATATACCTCCCTGGAATGTTCACGGCTTTTATGTTTGTTATTCATATCGGCAATAACCTGAACAACGAGAAAAAATGAAGGGTTTTTGCATTTCGAAGTTACGAAACAAGCATCTGATATAGCTGACGGGAATATTTCATCTTTAAGCTCAGAGCTAATCTGATGTGTGGGCGATAATGATTTCATAACATGTCAACCGTTCGATAAGTTCATAACTGAGTTATTATATTATAGGCCTAAATGATTATATATGTACATAGTGAAACAAAGAGTGACCAGTCTTGGTGAAAATATAAGTAGAAGAAAGTGAGAACGGAAATCGTTTGTGCAAATTCAATAAGGAGTGGCCCGTTTTGAAGAAGATATATTAAAACAGGGAAAACGGGAATAATTTGCGCAAATTGACATTTCATCACTAATTCAGACCATATATTCCTTTTAGTAAAAGTACGATACGAAAACGTTCCGAAAGCTGTCAGTTGGTTCATTTAGCGTTTGCCAAATTATTCTGAAATGACATTTAATATGAGTTAGATATATTCAAAGAATAAATTGGCTGTATATTTTATTACCAGCGTTCTTTAACAGCGCTTTTGTACTCTTGCAGTAATCGATACGAATATTAAAAATGTAATTTAATAGTCGCTTCGGTCGAGAGATAGACTGTTAATGTCGTAGGTTTTCATATATATACACGTGCACAAGTCGACACTTTGGCTTCTATCTTTCTTATGTACTTCCTGGGCCATCGTACTTTCTCCTAATTGTTTCCTTGTATTTTGTATACGCGTACATGTGTTATTATTTGGTGCTGTTTATTGTATATGATGTTGTCTCATGTAAATCTTCAGGACTATGGAGTAGGCTACATTGTATATAGACTGAGTATAAACTGTATCCAAACGGCAGCAATGACTGATTAGCTAAATCGGTTTGACTCGCTGGTACTATAGGAAATACAGTCGTTTGGTTACTGAATGCTATACTTAATGGTGGCCTAGTCCAATTAGCGCGCATAAAATAATGTGAACTTTTCTTTGTGGTAAATAATTAGCTAACGATATTTTCCACGTGTTGTCTGCATGGTTTATTGAGTTGAGTACTTTGTTATGAGGAATGAATATTTGATCTCGTCGATTAAAATGGTTGAAACTTTTTATAGTGCCATTATGTAGTATGGGGGGTAGTTTGGGGGTATATATGGAGGGAACGGCCGGATCACGTGCCTCCCGAAGTAGTCTGTAAATTTTAATTTGATACAAGTTATCGCATAATCCGATAGTCATACTCTGATAGTCATATGCCAGTACTTTCCATACCAGCAGTTAGCGACACGTGGGGTGTAGTCGATCCGTTTGAGGGTATATATGGAGGGAACGGCCGGATCACGTGCCTCCCGAAGTAGTCTGTAAATTGTCATTTGATATAAGTTATCGCATCATTTGATGGTCATACTCTGATAGTCATATGCCAGTACTTTCCATACCAGCACTTAGAGAGCCATTTTCTCCATTATGACATCATAGAAAGCAAAATAAATTCGCAAACTTCCATTCGATATATGCAAACCAGTTAGAGAGATTATCATACATAATGGTACATGTGATACGGTATCATATTGCGTGTACTATATAGACAATATGCCATCTGCTATTTGTAGCGTTGTTATATCATTTGACCCACCATTAGAGTGACAACATTCACCCCACCATTTTTAGAGAGGAACACATTCCCCTCCCTGCCCCCACTGCCCCTCCCCCAGTAAGAGAGATAAGTGACCTTCGTTCCACCATGCGAGATAATGCAACATTCGCATTAGTCCACGCCATGCATGAGTAGCACCAATAACTCCACCATTAGAGATAATCATGTCATTGCTCCAGCATTCACACTACCCATAAGGCTAATTCAAGTTAAAACCTGCCTGCTACATCCATGGACAATATACAGCCATGTCATAACTATGGTTCATAACTGTATTCAGTTATGACCATGGGTATTACTAACATGCAGGTATAACCATGGGTAGTACTAACATGCAGGTATAACCATGGGTAATACTTCCATGGTAAAACCATGGATAATAACTGTATGCAGTTATAACCATTCTCCATACTAATATGTAGGCGTAACCGTGGGAAAATACTGCCACGGTATAACCATGGGTAATGTTATAACAATGGTTAATGACTGCATGCAGTAATAACCATGGGCAATACCAACTTGCAGGTGTAACCATTTACATGGTATAACCATGGTTCATGACTGCATACAGTTATAACCATGGGCAATACCACCTTGCAGGTGTAACCATGGTTAAACATTTCCATGGTATAACCATGGTTAATGACTGCAAACAGTTATAACCATGGGCAATACTAACTTGTAGGTGCAACCATGGGTAAGTATACTTCCATGGAGCAACAACATTCGCTCTGCTCCTTATAGTAACATTTACTCCATAACTAAGCAGCAAAATGTTACCTTTTACAATTAAGATGCAAAAAACGGTCGAATTCCCTGCCTAAGCGATTACAGAAACTCTTCTCGGAATTTGGAACAGCACACGTACTATACTACCCTCTATATAACTCAATATCCTACAATGTACTACAGCACACATCATAGTATGTACTGTATACACACACACACGTACGTACGATCGGCATGTGAACACAGCCGGATGTGTCTGCTATAACATATGGTTGTTTCCCGGAAGTTAAGAGTACCGCATGATATTACGTTAGTAAAGTAGGTCCGAAGATAGCAGGCGATCCAAGTACTACTACTACTACTACACACTCTCCACAGTGTTGTTAACATGTAATGCAGCAACAAGCAGTGTTCGAATCAGTACGTTTATATTTATAGTAGCCAAAAAATCTATATCGACCAGCATTGCATATATCATATAGAGGAATGGATTATTAACATTGTTGTGAAATTGCATTCTGTGCCGTGTAAATTACAAAAATGCGTAATCTTTGAACAGCTGTATGACAAGTTGTTTGCTTTTTTCCCCCTGGTCGACAGATAAGAAAAGAGGAACCATCAAAAACAGGGATAACCAAACAACGTTGCTATACAGAAGTCAGCTGAATATACCACGTACAACAGTGCATTCCAAATTTGAGCCATTGGATAGTATAAATCGAGATGAGTGGGTCAACCCCTGCGCCTCCGGTGGCGCATCAACATTCGCCCCAGGATAATTGGGCTTTCAAAGAGTACAAAACAGGTTTGTGAGACATTTTCCCTTCCCTTCACCCACCCCCCCCCCCTCTCCCCCTTTCTCTCTCAACTGTTATGATAGTTATAGTAGGTAAACTTTTCATGGCAAAAGAATAGCCCATGTTTAATCTTGGTAGTTTCATATGGTACCATTAAGAAGCTACACCAGCACAATGGTACCACCTTGCAATTAATGTTAACGTATACAGGAGTTACGTATGTGTATGTGACCTATGGTGTGTTGATTCAGTATGTGCGGTAAATACCTGTTGCTCCATTGCTGACGGTGCAAGTGCGATAATTAATTTACCAGCATATTAATATCGTATACTGTACCGTCGACATAAATCTGAAAATCGTCTGAAGCTTTGGTGTTCAACGTTCAATAGCATCGCCGCTCGGCTTCCAAACCAACCAACCATTACGTCATGCGTTTGGTAACGTATAGCAGAAGAAATATGGACCAGATGTATTTTACTTCATAAAATGAAAGTGTAATGTTCTCATTGGAAATAAACAAAGAGTCCTTTCTCATGACTTTTGTAAACGTGCGGCGGCTTAAGCAGGAAGGTGGTTTCCCGAAGGGAAAGTTTAACTTCGACTATCCAGATATATTATACACTTATTCTACTGTAAGAAACCATTTAGTTTATTCCCCTAATTTGTTATGTTCTTTTGACATATATATTCAAGTAAACGACTTGGTGAATTTCCTATGCTTTTGGAGGATCAAAGACGATGATAATTTGAACACTATATAGCCAATGACCGAAAACAAAAAACGAAAAAAAAACTGACCAACGTTGGTCGAAGATCTTGGTTGCATATATCGTTACTGCGGCACGATGACATTGTGGTATTACCATTCATATTAATGTCTAAGATAAAATCTACGAGAGTGCAAAATGAGGCCGCCGTGGACTCTGCACTAAGTGCGGTATGAGTGCATGCATCTCATATCCTCGGTGCATCCCCGTGCATGAACCAACATGTGTCTCTTTCTGTAGGCTTGTTATTGTTTACATTTTATCAACAAGATACCACAGTCCTGCGCGATCAAACATAGACTTAGTCCTGGCGTAGAAAGACTCAGAGTAGAGATTTTGCTCAGTTTTTGTTGTTGTCATTCTTTGAAGGCTATCAGTGTATAGTCCTCCATGTTAGAAGGCTCATAATGACTTCAAAGGTTTCAAAATGTCTTTCTATAGGGGGTTCCCTACCCATCCAGTCATTCGCATACATATAATTGATACGCGATATATGCGACAGTAAGATGTCTGAGACATATAAGAAAGATGCACCGAGGGAGGTATTTGAAAAAAATGTTTTTATTAGTTTGAACATGAGTGGCTGTTATTTCAGTTCATCGCATATTTGGCAGCTATTACTGATGACCTGTCGTTTCTTTCCTTTAAGCATTGTCTTAAGAAACGACCAATCTTCCATGATGCATTGACGCATAACGTCATCACGTATATCAAAATAATAATTTTCGTACAGGCCTATGTACTCACTGAAATAGTACAGGTATATATCTGCAGGCATACTTAAACTAGAATGGTCGCTCCTCGCTTACCTGTCTCCTCGCAACCTCAGCACTATCGTTCTACCGTATCTAGAATGAACTGGTAACCTTTTAACACTATGGCCGAAACCTCTAGCCAATGACCTCCCTTCTCGGACGTGTATTACATTGATTTGTCCATTGTCGGTTTCATTTTGCAATTGGGACAGGTAAATCCGCGTTCATTTAGCAATGTCGAAAGCGTAACTGTCATTTCGTCCAAATGTTCGGCGCATCATAACCATCTGAGCTTGTCTGTTGCGTAACCGTTTGACACAACACTGTTATAGTGTGGTGTGGTAGGTAGCTTAGCTACCATTCAGATGCCCTTTATTTCCTGAGTGGATCTACCTCAACTAACAACTTAACGAATTTAGACATATTATTGTATAGCATGATCTCGATCGAGACTTTTCACTGTCCTTGCCACGCTGTAAGATTACGACTGATATCACAGGTTGGGATATACTTGTTTTCTATTAGTTCAATATAGTACTAGGTTTGAATTCATGCAGGTAGTATTATATCATTTCAAGGGAAAATTCCATGTTGACGGTAAAAGTCCCATTGCATTATACACATTTGCATCTGTGACGGAAGTTACAAATTTGTATGTATACAGTTGTAGCATGGTGTAATGATAAAATAAACCTATCGGCGTATTATATCATTACTATACCGCATAGGTATTTATCGTGATATATAGTTCCGTTTCCATCACGCTTGAGACCCGTCTGTCATTGTGCAAGATCACATTTAGCTATGTACACAACCTCAAGATGCCTGAATTTTGTTAGGTCATAAGATCACGTGATTAAACGATCTGGGTACAGAATAATCGGCTAATGCAAAGAAAATCAGCTGCGTTCTCAGACCGTTGCATATATACAACCTCAAGTTGCCCTGAATTTTGGGTATGTCATTAGATCACGTGATTAAACGATCTGGTGTACAGAATAATCGGATAATGCAAAGAAAATCAGCGTTCTCAGACCGTTGCGACAATTCAGTCATGGAACGTCCTCTCATTATACTTCAATGTAATTGTTGTGACAGTATGTACATATCCTATCCTCTCTCTCTATCCGATAGAAACAGGATCCTGATACTGCCCATACTGCTCATACTCTCATTGCGAGTGCTTGGAAGCAGGACGTGAATGTACAGTATATAAAAGAAGAGCAAAACAAAATGTCTCAAAGTTGGGAGACATTCTTTTCAGTTAATGCCGATATTGTGTAACCCTGTGTTTACATTGATTGATTTTAACCGTCTATTTTTAGGTTATCATTTACAGCAACGTTTGCCACAGTTATTTTTCAACTTTCGAGCTGCTGTATACTTAAACACGCAATCTGACTGCTCGAAAGCGGAAGTATATAACTACAGCACGTTTTTGGACGTAAAACTTGAACCTGGATACTGTGTTGACAAACCCTGTACTTTATATAAGTGTTCAGACACCCTGTCGCTCTGTGAAATCATAGGGAAAATCCCGTAATGGACTGATGTCTTACGAGGGATCCAGTCAGTAGATATACAGTCAAGCCCGCGACGGAGAAATTGCATGCATAATATATGGTCGTATAAACCCTCGATTGTATAAAAACAATGGAACACACAGTGAAAAAAAACCCCTTCAGTGCCATGTATAAAGTGTTAAAATAGCGAGCGGTAGTGTTTGTATTATCAGATGACAGGATACAAAGAGAAAGCTGCATATGTTTGGTAAGACTCGGAAGCCTCAGATATTATCTTAGTGTGTAATGGTCTAAAATAGTTTTATGACGTAATTCATATACTACGTTAAACACAGTTATTAACCTTGGGTAGTTTGGGCTCTTCGAAGAAATAGTATGTACGGTTGTAACTGATCGAGAATGACACACACACGCACTTTCATAAATTAAGTAATTGATCCCCCTCCCCCTCCCCGCCTTTCTCCACACACACATACACCCATATATCAGGTAATACGTGGAGAATACCTGATCCTTGATCGAGAACGATAAGACCCCCCTGACACCCACACACCCACAAGCACACCCATATATCACATCCAGGGCTAACTTAAGGTTTGGTCGTTATAAGTTCCCCCTTATAGAGACAGATCATCATGCCAATTTCATTTAATTTAGACATAAACAAGGAAACAACCAAAAACAAAATTGTGTTGAAGACAGTACTGCGCCTTCAGCCAGTCAAGTGTTGGTACCGGTATTTACGCTAGCACTTGTCTTAGTACCAGATTGTTGCATCGACGGGGACTTTCTCTGATGACTAACTGATGAAAGTTCATGCTTGAGAAATTCGCCGAAGCTGTGTATTACCTTTTTGTTAAATTTTCGCTTGTAGTAGGAACACTAATGCGTTGGCACTTGGCAGCCTTTCATACCTCTTTTTATTAATTTTCGGTTGTATAGTAGTAACACTAATGCGTTGACAGCCTTTCATATTATAATGTATATGTATCTATATACAAGCATGTCCGACCACTTGGCTCGTGTTGCCCGCTCACTTCCTCCTTTGGCAACAAAATGGCGCTCTCATTGATTTTTCAGTTCCTGGTTCCGGGTTGAATGTGTAGTTGTGTTACCGATTTCAATATATGACGGAAATGCTGCAGTAAATGATGACATTTCTATAAATGCAACACACCTGGGAATGACGTCATGTGGTGAAAGGTCATAAAAGAGCCTTTTCTTCTTCGTTTAATTATATAGGGCTGTGTTCGTCATGCAGGATTTGGTAGGAATCAATCTTGATTGTTCGGAAATCTATAAGCGAAATGAAACATAACTGGGATCTTGTCATCGTTACCGGTTGGTTATGCGTACAAGGAAGTGTGAGAGAGTGAGACTATAAATTTCAAAGAGAGAATTATAAAATATTACGTTTGTATGCTAATGTGTATCGTTATTGCTTTCAAAAGTATAAAATATAACTTAACTTTTGAACTAACTCTAAAAAAAACAAAACGTTATACATCTCGGATGTTAACGGGTAATTGCTTACAATGAGTTTCAAACAATGTCAATTACAATAAGTTATGTTTCAAAATATCCCATTTTAATTGAAATAATAGAAAATAGGTTTGTACAAATTTTGATATTGGAAATGTAAGCGCACTCTTTATGCCACATGCAATCGTAAAACCGAGAATCCGGTATAAAGTCTTCTGTATCTTACCCCATGTCTTATATATCTTGCTAGAAATTGCTTAAAAGTTTACAAAACTACGTGGAAGGTTTTGACTCGCCTAATTTATTCACATGCATTGTGGAGCATTCAGTTAGACAACTAAATGACTTCGTGAAGAAAATTTAATGCCAGAAAAAAATTCCCATTTGACGTTTGAGCACGAGTGGCCATTATTTGACATTCTAGCATATTGGGG
>JAAAKB020254894.1:0-10570 GCA_010014835.2 Apostichopus leukothele | reverse complement strand
CTCTACTACCCGGTTCCTAATTTGTTACCCGAATCCTTTAAATTTGTTTATTGAATGTGTATATTCCTTTTCTTTTACTTTTTAAGAAGTTTAAGAATGTTTCGAAAGCTACAAATTTTTAAAATAACAGGTTAATTGAGAGAAACAAATGCAAATGCAAATTGAAATTAACGAACATGTATGAACATGGAAAACATTGTCAGAGAAAAATACACTTGATACATTATAGCATTCAATTTGCAATTTCTTGAAAATAGCTATACCAGAAGGTAAATAGACAAATTTCTGGGTACCCGGATACCCGACGGGTAACAGCCTCAGGTACCCGGTTCCCAATTTTTGGTACCCGTGTAAACACTACTGTACAGAATAACATTGTGACCATGAGAAAGTTGTAAGGGTAATATATGACCCTGTTCAGATTGAGAATACAAAGAGGATCAGGACTCTCAGAGAGATACGTATAAAGCTGACCCCAGACCAATCAAGAAACGGTCACAATGATTGTTTATAATTCACGGTGCGCTTTGTTCTGTATATACATTACTTCTATGCAGGCTGTATATATGCAAACGTGACAAAGATCCAGTAACCAGAGATTATGGGCCGGCTGATCTCCTGATCGTCCAGACTTAATCTTGATCACCAGTGCGGGGTCAGGATCCTCCCCGAAAGGGAGACCACAATTGCAGCAGGCTGTGATACTGAGTATGCGATCATTCACACAATGATCTTGACTGTCCTTGCATTTTCAAATGTGAACAAGGCGTATATGGCCAACAAGATGTATATGTTGTCTAGGTTTATAGTTGAATACAATAATTTAATGAACTTACTTAAAGTCAGTTATTTTTATTTTTTTATTCTAGGTTTTGCATGTCAACATTTAACAGAAAGAGCTTAAAAGGTATGACCCCTCTCATATGTACAGTCCCAGTTCCCAGAATGATAAGGTCTTTTAGGAGATGTGGAATTCTATGATTACTTAGAATGCTATATTTATACTACACACAAATGCACCAAAGGGGGTAACATTTTGGTGGATTTACCAGATCTATAATGACACACTTAAATAGAAAAGCACTGACTTTGTAATCAAAGTAATCTGGTCAGACAACTAGCACTGAAGGCTTAATCAGTTGTGACAACATTGTAAGATCGTGGAGGGTCAGAGTGTCTCACACCTGACCTGCTGCAAATGTATATTTTTGGGAAGTAAAGAATTTGCAGTATGGCTCTTTGTTTACAGTTGTCATCAAGGGACACTGCTTGTAATGCACCTAATGGACTCAAGTAATTATGGAGAGAAAAATATTCGCTTTAGATCATTGAACTGTATGTACAGGTGTTTCATTACATTTGGAACTGAAATGTAAAAATTGGTGTGATACCGTCAAAGTGGTGTCATTTCCCCAAAGATGATGATGGCTGGTCGGTGTTCAGTAGTAATGATACAAATTAAGATTTAAAAGTTCAAACATTAGTTCTATTAAAGAAATATATCAAATATTTTGTCCATATTTTCATCATAAACCAAAAGCACATGCAGCCACTACGTTGCCACATGGAGTATACCTCATTCCTCTCTTACCTGCCTCCTAGTACATATAAATCCAGGTAATTATATGTGTGTACTGTAGGTCTTCTGAATGGTAGATCCAGAAGGAAGAGGGCAGCAGTGGCTTTATAGAGAGGTACATTGGGGCTCAGTACAGGCACGCTGCCAGTATTTACTTCTTCCTCTTTTTATAGTCCTGTAACTTTCATTTATACATATAAGGCTTATTATAAGCTTGGGTATTTGGAGTGCTTATGTATAGGATTGAGCCAGGTACTGTAAATATTTCCATCCATAAACTTGATACCCAACCAATACATTTTGGGTTGACTCTCCAACTTCAAATCTGAAGCCTCAGTCTTTATATTTCAGTCATATTTCACATCGCTAGTATGATTCTATGGAAAGCATTCGGTTATTACTTAGCATAGGTTATTGGCATGTCATAATGAAATAATGACATTTATACATGTTTATGATGGAAAACAAACATCCGATTCTTTCTGGTGAATCACTTTCATTGCTCTCTGATTGAGACCTTCCAGCGTTAATGTGCGATTCGATTGGTGTGTGAATTAGCCTGTAGGGTACAAAGTTCACCTTTTCATCTATGGAAGTATGTCTGTAGGGAGAAGCAAATGCAGTCAGTTTTTGAGACTGTATTGTACAGCAATGTTCCACAACGTTATGATTTAAATTTGAGTCGAACATTTGAGACAGTGATAACAACATTACTTTTCTAAATACTGTGTTGACTTTCAGGATGAACACCGCAATTTACATTGAATAATACCTGACTGAAGAACATTGAAAAGACAAAACTCTAGTTCAATTCGACTGTAGTGACCAAGTTTACGATAGTCGTCAAAGACCCATAGACCTTTAGGCTGACCCTGCCAACTGACGGACTGATCCATGTTAATTACAGCTAGTGCTCATTTAGTTCACATACAAAATGATTTATTTACTTCACTCTTTCTTACCTGTCTCGTAGTACACTAGCACACTTTCCTTGTCTACCAAGATCTCATTTAGGTCACATACAAAATGATTTCCCCGTAAATTGGTCTCATGTTTTGGAACTGGGCAGTTGTAGTCATTAACAGCTGCACACTGTACGACCTTTATAGACTGCTGATCTAAAAACACTACATTTGGAGTTTGCATGACTGAAACAGACGTAACTTTAAACTGGCTGAATCTTGATCAGTTTAGATTATGAGCACATCCACGCCGCCCGACTTTCCACATTTTTCCATGTCACAACAGTGGAGATGAGTTAGATGAGATAAGATGAGATGAGATGAGTGGAGATGCGTTAGGTCACGTTCAGTGAACCATTGTGCTGTCAGATTAGAGTCAACTTCTACAGTACATCAAGAAGTCAACAGAATCACAACCACTACAAAAAGTGCAGACAACAAAATGTTTATCTTCCTGTACTTATTTTGAAGTAAATTATAGTTGAACGCTAGACCTGGTAGGGCCGTATCAACACGATGATGGTTTTATCAGTCATTCTCTTGACTTATAGGTTTCCCGGAACCCATCTCCATCACCTTTCATTCATTATGAATGTATAATCTAGGTAATTTGCATACTAAGTCTGGAAAATCACAAAATGCAAAATTGCCAGTATATAGAGTCTGTATGTAGACCACAGCATGTGTATTGTCTGTTACTTGTTAGCTTGATCTTTTACTGTAGCACCTAGCTGTTCAGATGTTATCAGCTCCACAGCATGTACCAACTTACTTTACCAAAGGTATGTAAGTTACTGAAAAAATCCTCACAAGTGTAGCTGTCATCTTGTGAAGATTACATATTGCAAATATATTAGAGAACTTCACATGGTTTCCATGACAACATCTTTGGAGAGTAATTTTATCACCTTGGATAAAAAGTAGTTTTTCTTTAGTAACTGCTGTTGCGTTATCAATGTTAGCCCATGTTTTGGTCATAAAACAGACTGCAACAGTACTCTGCAATTTAGCAATGCATCAAGCTTGTGATATGCTTGCGCAGGCTTGCATAGTTTGGTCAAATTCAGTTAGAACAGTTTAGTTCTGTGAAGGAGCTCTATAGGTCTTCAATGAAACATACCTGGGATCCAGGTATTGAAATCTGCTTCAGAGTTCAGACTCTTGCTTTAAACGTGCACTTAAACATCCTACAGGGGTTTGTAAACCTCCTATAAGGGTTTCTCCCTCTGAGTTGCAAGGGGTCAACAGGTTATCTCAAATGGTGGAAAACTTGGCCATTTTCTCAAAAATATTTCACAATATATAAACAATGTCAGTAAGTCTGAACAACTATTTAAAGAGATTTTCTATCTCACATTTGGTAAAATGTGTATATATTTCACATAGGAAAATATGTTTATATTTCTTGTACCTGTAGGAGAACTGTTCTTTCTGGATATTGAAACAGTTTGGTTTAAAATTCTACATACTGTAAAATGCTTACAGTATGAGTGAGTGACATGGTTGATGCCCACAAGGAATTTCTACAAATCTTTTTTGATTCTCACTTAATTCTTAGACAAATTTAACTCACTTGCTCTACATTAGTCAGATAGTTACAGTATTTTGAATTTTGAACAAATTGTATGGCAAGGAATCACAAAGCTAACTGGCTTTCTGGGTTAATTGATTCATAACTTACCAAATGTTGTTCAAATTATTGTCATAATTGATCAAAACTAACACATCCTCCAAGATATTTGCATTAAATGAAATTGATTATTGAGTCTACTAATAAAATTGGGTGTACTATTAAGACTCAACTGCTTCTTAAAACTTTACTGCCTAGACACGTTGCTATATATTTGTTTGAAGGACATGCTCACAGTAAATCACTTTTCAGAAATTATCAGTAGTTTGGACTTTTCTATCATTATTTGTAAGAAAGCATGACTGTAACAACTAGTTAAGGAACTAAATTGTTTTGGTAAATTAGGATAAGATTTATTGTATCTTGATTATCCATATATTCAAAAAAATTCAAAGAAATGGTGAAATATTTCCTCAGGTTTGTGGGACACAAAATATTTTGTATGGGATTAAATGGTAAGTATTATGGAAATATTCACAGGGTTGTTAACCACATACAGCAGTTCGGTTAAGAAGATAGTCAAGATTGAAGGATGTATCATTCACTTCTGTCTGTGTGTCAAATATCACATGGCTTGGGCATTCAACGCAAAATGCACCTTTAACAAACAATTAAGGTTTGTTTATAAATTATTATGCCAGTAATTCGACAAAAATACCAGCCACATAACCTTCACAAAAGTATCCTCATGAAAAATTGAAAATTAAAATGCAATAACACATATCCCAAGATGTCTTTTGAAATTTAAAAAGAGCATGAACATGTTAATTGCCAGAATCATTAACCCCTCCTTTTGTAAAGTTTTTCCACATATTCATCCATGACGTACTACTAATGATTGATTTTATGGTCCATTATTTTTCCATAAAGCCTTAATTGTTCACACTTGATTGAAGATGCGAGGAGGATAGATCTGACCCCACTCAAGATTGTAGTGTAGATGCTCACGTACTCAGGATCAGACCCTGCAATCCTGATCTCCCATTTGGGGATGATCCTGACACCGCAAAGGCGATCAAGGTGATAGTGAGGACACAGGGGGGAACAAGCGACCCAAGATCTCCTGTTACTTGACCTGGTCACTACTGCATTATCTGCCACAGAAGTATATATACAAATTGCAAACAATCATTGTGACCTTTTCCTGATTGCATGCATAATGTTCTTGGTTTGTCATTGACCATCTCAGTCATCAGCTGCCAATGTGAATATTGTTTGTCATATCTCAATGCATTTTGCTGTACAGCTTAGATTGAAGTATATTGTTCATCCTGGCTATACCCTACAGCCTAGTGTGTCACATTCATATAAGATTATTCATGTAGGATAATCGAAACCACACTGCAGTTTTGCTCTCTGGTTACTCTATTGAGTGAAGAGGGGAAACTTTAAGTTAGTCCTAGTACTGACAATATTATAAAAGGGCGGTCCAATCTGTTGGTTTGGAGATTGGTATAGTATCCCATATCTTGAGGCATATTAATGCTTCTGCAAGGAGAGGTGTCTGTAGTTGCAAGATTGAAGTAAAGAATATAAAAGAAGTCACATTAAATGTTGTTAAGCATCATAATAAATATGGCAGCTTCTGTATGCTTGGTATTCATGGTGATATACTGGACAAGGAATGTACATGATCTCTGAATATAATGACTTACATCTTTCTTCTCTTTATTGTCAGATACAGGTATTAAAACTCATTAAAACTATCATGACATAAACAGTTTAGCACACTTAAACTGCACTAATGGTTACCACAAGAATTGCAGGCCCACTGAGGTGTCTGGAAAGTGCAGTATGATATGGCTCAGTGTTAGATTCCTCCTGGAGCAATGCATGCATATATACCCCGAAACCAATTAAATGGTAACAATTTACAGTTCCACACTTTATATGGTTACATAAAAACTCCTGTCTAAGGTCCAGTTTCTTTACCAGCTAGATCATATGAGTGTAGGATCAGAGCCCACTTCAATTCCTTAATGGCTTTCAGTTGTATAGGATGGTGATTTTGGGTTATCTTACAACACAATGGTCTAGAGACAAGCTTCATTGCCCATCCTCTACAGACAAATTTTGTGAAAGCAGAAGATCAAGAAGCACTTATTGGGAGTATTAGCAGAATATAGACCTGTACAGACTTGCTGTGCTATACAAGTCAGAATAAGTTAAACAAAAAACTCTTGTTTTTTACTTGAAAGGGTTATGATATTATGGTACGGTATATGGTAGATGGTATTTAAGAATTATAACATATTTCAAACTAAATTTAAGGCTTGGTGCACACCATTACGTATGAATGGCATTTAACATTTGATTTTCTTTTCCAAACTCTAACACTGCGATTAACTCACAAGTACAGTAGGTCCATTTATTCATTTATACTATCCTGAAGGTGACGTAGATATCATGCTTGTTGATGTCTCGCATTCAACTTTTCTTAAAAAATTTGAATGATCATCAATTCATCATAGACTAACTGGGAAAAGAGAAATATCTGGCATATATCATAATTAGTTAGTATTGAACCTTTTGGCTTTCTGACTACACTTTTCCTGTGCCTGCATGTCTGGCCACTCGAGTTTCTTCCTTGAGCTTATCAAGCTCGGTGGATTGTCGTGATGCTGGAAATATCAGTAAGTGCTCATTAGCAAATGGAATGTAGATTTTTAGTCACCACTATTAATGTGGACGAGGTACAAATCAAGAATATGCAAGCAGGAGGAGATGGGAATCAGGGATGAGCCTGTAGCTGGCAATGGGGTGATTTATGGTCCCAGCATCCTTGATGCCAAACATTGCACTTCTAAGATGAGTAGTAGTCACAGGAGATATAGTTCAGTAGAGGTAAGGCATATAGTCATTCTTGACCAGTATATAGATGAAGAAGTTTGAGAAGTTGAACGACGATAAAAAAATCTCTATTCAAAGTAGAAATAAATTAATATCAAAGTTAAGCAAATTATTTTGTAATTGTAGTCAGTAGAGGTAAGGCATATGTCATGTCTTGACCAGTATATAGATGAAGAATTCTGAGAAGTTGAACGATGATAAAAAAATCTCTATTCAAAGTAGAAATAAATTAATATTGTTCAAAGTAAAGCAAATTATTTTGTAATTATAGCCATGAATGGGAATGGGTTACTTTCAAATTCTGTTGGAAACTTTAACAATTCAAAGCAATAAACAGTAGGCTACTAGGTTTCTGTTTTAAAGTAGCTTTGAGTTTGGTCAGAATTTTTTTTTCTCCAAAGATTTAAGTATTTCTTATAAGATATGATTGAACCAAACTAAGACTAAGCTTGTAGAGTTGCAGCAAAGGAATGTTGTTGAGTGAATATCTATGAATTTTATTAATTCCTCAATCTTTTTGTGTGCTGGAAACATTTATAGTACCGTAGCATAAAATACATGCAAAAGTAAATTTTCCGTACTACTTTTATTGAAACTTTGCTAAACAACTATTGAGTTACTTATTTATGGGATTTTACTGTGAACTAGTACTGAAAATTTGAAATTATTTATCGATTTTTCAACTCAAAAAGCTGTTCTTAAGTGAAGTCTCTTATTCAGTTATAAGATTGCAGAGTGGTTTGGATACATTGAATTTATCGTAAATACAGCTTAATGTTTAGATAGTGCAGTTACACGTATGAACATGTTAAACATTTGCTACAGTATGCAAACACTTAACAGTTTGGTAAGAAATTTTGCCAGTCTGAGTAACACTCAAACTAAGATTGCAATTGATCAAACTAAGCCATCCACCTAGCTTTTTTTTCTCTCCAGAAAACAAAGTTTTATGAGGGAGTACTTTAATTTTGAATGTATAAGTGTCGGCACGACATTTCAATTGCTCAGACACTCAATTTTCACACTAGTATTAGTGCGAGAAAAATGCAAATTGAAAAAAATGCCAAGATGTTCAACTTTTTACTTGATTTAAAAGGAAAGTTGAACCATGCAAGCTAATGGCTTACATTGCCATGGGAAATTTAGTATGCAATATTGTAGAAAATTAATCAATGTCAAAACAACAAATGTGCTTTAATATCTTTTGGTAGTCCCAACAGAATTTGTGCTGGAGGGGCTGGGAGGTGGAGAATAACTGAACAGTGTGAGTGGAAATATTATCTTGTGATTTTCTGACAAACTGTGTTACTATCAGATGGGTCATCACTTTATGTATCGATTTTGACCTCTCAAGTCCTTAAACCACTTGCAGATCTCTAAAGCCTGGAGGTTTTATATTTTTCTTTTAAGCTTTCTCTCTCAACTGCAGTACATTCCTTTAAAGATTCTATACATAGTATATTATATACTACTGCCAGTGCATGTCTGTTTTTCAAAAGTACTACTACATTGTTGCAATCAGCTATTATACAGGCTACCCAAAGAGTGAACCGTGAATTGTGAGCATACCTCGGATGTTTTGTGTACCTGTCAAAGGCATCATCTCTCTCTAGCTCTCACTAAGTTAACAGTAGTAGACAACATATCATCATGTACAACATAACACAGTTTGATGAGCTTCTTCTAACCCTGAACAAAAATCACAGTCACAGATGGTGCATGTGAAACATGGCCATGAAGTACTACTGCCTTTCAAAACCCCGCAAGTAATTAGATCATCATCACTGTCAGACAGGAATTTGCTCTCTAGAAAGTAATTTTTGTTCACTTCTTATCAATTTTTCCTCCATCGCCACCGATTATGAAATTTTTAAATTACTGTTGATAGCTGGAAACACATCATCCTTCAATATGCATATTGGTGTAATTAATAATTTGTCTTTCAAGGTTATTTTAACTAGACACTGTAGGGAGAGTGGAGACAAGCAATAACAACAATACTGAGTGAAATATTTTGCTAGCTAGATAATAGTAGCGGTATGCCTTTATCGTATGACCTGTGTCTTCATCTCATCACATTGTTATGTCATGAATACGCTTGAAGCAAGTACATACAGTAATATCATGAATGTGTCATTATATGATTTGCTCAAATCTGAAGCATTAATGCAGGCATAAATTGCGCATTGGCTGTAAAAATATTCATTAACTAAGTAGACAAACACAGTGTTCAAATGGGATAACACGTTCATGATCAGATCACGGTCTGATGCCGAGCGTGTTAACAGGTCACGGGCCAAAAACCCATTTGAACGCATTCATGATAAGAATCACAAGCCTGTGATCATGGTTACTAGTCGGAAGGATCAGATCACCCATTCGTGAGTACAAGCTTTCTGTTATATTTGGTGGCAGTCAAAGGTCAGATGAGGTCAATGTCATTGGTCAAAAGCTAAAAACCCTATACATTAGATTGGTAGGTATAGATGCCTCTTGTATTCTTGGTTTTCAACATTTAATGTTTCAATGAAACTAACTCACTACATATGGCTTTTAGCAAACCTACAGATTGGGTATCAGTCTAGAGGGATCCCTGAGTGAGTTCTCAGTTGTTAATGTCTCTCACTACTCTTACCTGTCTCCAATAGCTATATGCACTCCAAACTACCTAGATACACATAACAACAAGCAGTAACCGGTTTACAGTTTTTCTTCCAAATCTAACATCCAGAAACGTTCATTTGCTTTTCCAGAAAGATTTATTACATTTTCAGGAAAGATGTAGTTGCTGGTAACGTAGAAGAGGGTTTCTAATGTGTTACCACTTTTTATAGGTCAGCTAGACAAGCATTAATTAACTTTAGTTCAGTCTGACTTATGACGACTTCAATCAGGAAATAAAACTGCAGACAAGAAATGGAGTATTTCAGGGAATACTGTACTTGTTCAAATCTTGTGAAGCATGTTTGAAGTCTCTGAATTTTTTCTAATTTTACTGTGGATAGAACTGCTATATTGTTGCATATTGTATAGCATTTTGCGATGAGATACTGGATAAATTATTCCCTGTATTTACTTCATTCCTCTCTTACCTGTCTTTAATACATAAATAAGCACTCCAATCTACCTAGCCTACAAACTGGTGACATTCTTACACTGTAGGCCTACCTCCAATTACTCTCCAAGAGGATAATGGTACTAACATGTTTTTGCCCCAGGTCAGTGACTTTTGATCCACTTCGCTTCTGGCAGTAGAACTTAGGGCAATGATGAAGGACATTTAACTCAACCTTTGGCCTTCATCTCTCAATATGCTGAAAAAAATTGAGATTGCTACATTTATGTAACATAACCATGACTTTGCACTTTCTGTGACTATCCCATGAAAGCCTGTGTCAAGTTCTTTTTAAGGAGCTTCACAAATCTGATGAGAGCTACTCTCCTTTAAAGCAGCAATTTGCGTTGATTCTCCAGATTTTCCAATACTAGGATACTATACCAATGACGTAAACTAAGCTAACTGTAAAGTTTCAACTCAAACTATTCCCG
>JAAAKB020254883.1:0-10571 GCA_010014835.2 Apostichopus leukothele | reverse complement strand
GGGAGAAACTACAACTTTCTTTAATACTTTCAGACTAAATGGGTCCTCTCTACATTCAGCACCACAAAATCCAGTATCTGAATGTTATTTCAACATATGGGAACTTTTGTAATAACATATTCCTTTAAGTTGGCTACAACTTTTTAACTTCATTTTCATACAGCTTCAACAAAGGGCTATTTTATAGATGAATAAAATGGTACAGAGTATTTCTTCCCGAACGGGGCACTTGTTATATATCAAAGGTGGTACTGAGAGGGATTTTAAACACATGGAGGACACTAGCATGCGCAAAGGGGGCTGGGATCGCCTCCGATCATTTGTTGGTAGATATGATTCAGTCGGGGATTTTTTGCATTCAGCCAGGGAAGAATTTGGACCACTACTATATGTTTACCACCTCCAATTTGTTTAATCTCACACAAAGTATTGAGAAGCAAAATGCGTTTAGGGCTATTTAAGTGGACCACATTTATATAGTATATATGTGCTTCAGGTATGCCACAGAAATGCTCAATGCCATACCATACCTCCCCCTTGATAGGAAACGACTTCAGTGCCCCCATCAGGGAGGCAACCCTTCCTTTATAAACTAATTGGTTTACCTGCGGCCCTCCCAAAAGGTTCGAACCTTACCTAAATCTTCTGATGGGGAAAGTTTTGAATATATTCTTTTAATCTTTTCCAACACTTAAATTGACAAACTTCATATGTGTGTTCGAACTTTTAAGTGGAAACTTTTCGATATATATACGTTCAATTCAATTGCTTAAATTTCGAAGCCATCGCAATGTAATGTAATGTACATGGGGATGTGATATTGTAATCAGCAGCCCATTAGTGCTCTATCAGTTCCCATATAGTAACGACTGCAATTGAAGTTCACAGTAGCAGGAGGTCAACCATGATGACATTGGGATACTCGGTATGGTCTCTTTGTTGTGGATCAAGTGACGTAACCTTTTCCTTTTTGCGGGTGTGTGTGTGCGCGCGTGAATGTATGCGTGCGTGTATGGGCGCTTACGGAAATATTTCGGATGGCCGATTGATTTCAAACTTGATTGGTATGTGCCTAGGTAAAGTGCTGCAGTCACTTATGACGTTATAGGGTTGAAGGTCGGAGGTGAAAGGTAAACAAATTAAAATATTATGGCCGTTCCGCGCATACCAAACATGACAAAATGGCTCACCCTCAAAGTCAAACCTATGAATATTAACATCGCATCAAGTAATGTAAAATGTAAAAGGTCGCATGGTCAACAGAGATACAAGGTCAAACTTTGTCATTTTGGTCAAATTTTTGCTAAAAAGTTTGTCATGAACTCCTCCCAAACCGTAACCCCGATGGACGTCAAAGTTCGTAAGCATATGTCTGGACATGAGTTGTAGTGCCTCCGTGGCATAAGACGTCAATGGGTCAAAGGTCAAATAAACTAAACCATCATTTTGGTCATTACAACCGTACCAAAATGATAACATAGCCGAAACCATTATAACATAAGTACATATGATATCATAATATGAATTTTGTAGTGCATAATTAATTAATGTAAAATGCAAAAGGTTTTGTGGTCAATGAAGGTAAAGAAGTGTGTATTAGTTAACGTAAACATGCAAAATGCCATTTAAAGGTTCAAGGTGCTTCGCAAACTCCAAACCGAATGGTTCATATAGGCCTACATCAAACTTGGGGTGTATTAAATTAAAAGTACGAGTTTGTTTTGTTACTGTTTTGCATGCGGTTTTTATTGCGTGTTTTTTTTTCCAAATTTGTGCCACAAAATAAAAGTACCTTACACCATTTAACGAAGAGATATGAATGTAAAAATGAACGTATTTTCTACCAATGATACTTGTTGCTATAAATAATGTCAAACATCATAAATGATGTGAGTTTGAATTCACCCAGCTGCAAGCTCTTGTTATAGCCATTATAATGCTATACCCCGTTCCAAAGTTCCTTATAGAACAATAAGATTGTGACATTTGCTAGGTTACCATGTCATGTGGTTCCTGGATACCCCATTTAACAATCGAAAAAAGCAGAATCTTAAAATATGTAACTTTATTGGCGATCATTTATCAGTTTTACCTCCATGATATATGATGGCAGTTTATCATTGAATCGTGTCTGAAACAGGATGAGAAGCTTCTTAAAACATGACTAAGTACTCATACAGAGTATGGTTGACGGTTTTGTGACTGCAATGGATCTTTTCTGTCGGAGAGATGAAAGTTAATATCTTTTATCGATGTGTGTTATTCCATATAAACGCACTGTTAGTACACGATGACGCACCAGTATGTAGAAGCAGTACATATATTATCTCATCCCTACATGCAATGTACTGGGCATGCACTTTATTGACAATTTGTGGGAATAAGTATCAAAATGGTTGTGCATGTGTGTGAACAACAAACTCGCATAAATCGTAATTAGGCAGACTAGAAACAAAGATGCAGTGACTCTGCCTTAAAAACGTCATGTAGTGAAAGGTCACATAAACAACATCGTATAAGTACAACATGACCAAATTAGTGCGAGAGGTTGTGTCGCAAACTCTTCCTATTACTCCGATTGGCTTCAAACTTTGAACGTGGGTGTCTTGGTATGGGATGTTGAGTCTCCGGGAGCTAATGACATCATAGATAATCATGGGTCAAAGTCAAGAGGAACCGAAAACCGTTCTCTTTTGCCATTAAATGTGTGCTAGAATGACACGATGGGAAGACGGTGGGTGTTTGGCTTTGTAAAAGATGTATATATTTCTGCCACTTAAAACGGCCTATGGTCAAAGGTCTGAGGTTACATTACCAAAAACAGAATATCGGTCAAGCTTGATCAAACTTGTGCGGTGTGAAATTTCCAAGAATGTTAGTATCTCTGTTATATCTATAATTATGCTTCATCGGGAATAGTTATTCTGTTAAAGATTTTATATTCTATTACAAGTCCTACGACAAGTAAATTTATTTATATTTAAAATATTGCTTATTTCTATGAGAAAATTCTGATTTTTTTTTGTTGACAAAGGAAGTTTGATGAAATTGTCTCGTAATGCACTTGATGTCTCTCGCACCTTCTACCTTCTATCATTTAAAGAGGTTTTCAACATACATGCTTTTAGATTTTAGGGCTTGGTTTGATTTCCACATGAATTAGCAGCAGATCTTCACTTACTCAATTATTTGCAGCAGTAATATATAGGAGGGCAATGTAATGTAGCCAAAGAGCAGCGGGTTTGTCATCACTTGCAATGTACGTTAATGCATTATGAATGCACATAACATCTGCTTCGTGACTTAAGGAGGTGTTGTCCAGTATTAAGGAAATATGAAATATATGGACACGATCAGGGCAGTGAAAAGTTTGAGTCGAGGTGCTAAGTATCGGTGTAAAATATATATTTCACATCAGCCAAAACCTTAACATCTGAGTAAATCGCTTCGAAAATTACTTAAGATTTCTTGTTTGATGCACATGGATATATTATCTTGTTGAGTCTCGCTGCTGATCATTGAAAACCGTTTTGTTTGTGTGTGTGCAAGTTTAAGTGCTTTTTCATTCATATCTTACAGACTACGGTTGCAGAGTCTGGGGTAGGCGGGAAGCTCTCATTTTCATTCGTTAATGCCAAATCATCTTACATTGTTAACTTTACACTACTTAAATGAAAACACGTAAATTACTGTAAATCTTTAAAAGTTGAAGAAAATTGAACCAAGAACCAAGTACATCTTAACTTGAATAGAAATCGTTAGAACACATCAATAGGATAAAGTTCATGCACTATCTACCCGGGCACAATACGCTTATACCAAATGATGAGGCACGCATTAGAGAAATTCCGTTTCATGTAAATACAGCTAAATTCTTTTACACAAGAATCCACGTTGTTACACGGAATCTTAAATACTAGCTGGATATAGAACAAATGGTCTCCTTACACTAACAATGACAGTTACATGAACTATTGTGAGAATAATACAGAAGGAGAGGTATTAACATAGGAACATGAAGGGTACACGACGAATGAAGACTGGGTTTAGTGTAATTTGAGACGAAAGATATGAACTTGCTGAACATAACACAATCGCAACGCTTCCTATAAAGATCGTCTCAAAGGCAATGATCCGAAATCCTTACTGTAGGATGCAGGCAGCACACTACTAAATATTCATGTATACCATAGCCACATTTTGTAACTGCACCGCAATGCCAACTAAGCTATTTGTTTGCACTTGTACTCCGCTCACGGAAAAATTTGAATAACTCGTTGAACCATCATTAACTTAATATAGGATTCTAAAACTTAGAAAAATTGGAAAGAAGAACATGTAGAAATAGGCCTACTTGAGGAAAGTTTTTAACGAAAATGGTTTCGAGAAATTATAAATGGTCATTATAACCACTAACCTATGTTACCATTTACTTCAATGGCTTTTCATGTAATATATAGCGAGGGTCCGCAAACTATGGGAAGCGATTCAAAAGTGAGTCTTGAAAAATTCGGAATAGCTTTCTACAGTTTTGGTAGCTTGTCGAAGGAGATCGATTAAGTCATTTTTAAATGTGATATCTATTGTCCAAGCTAGCTTTCATACGTACCAAGCAACGATTATGAGCGATGGGGGTCTGGTTCAATCGTCTGGCTCAATCGTCATGGAAGACTCTGAAAGGTTGAGGACCGAAAAGTTTCCAAACCGCTGCTCTATGGTTCGTGCGGGGGCAGATGTCACAAGGTACCGGTATGTAACCCTGTGGCTCCCGGATCTTAGTAAGATCGGTTACTGTAAGATAAGAGCACGACAAGCAGGAGTTTCTCAAGTATTGTAGTATATTGTTCTTTTTTTCTGTCTATGTACAATATGTACTAAGGTGGTGGTGAAGTACACGTCAGAATGTCACACCGATACTTGGCCACAAGCCGACACACATAGGCCACGCCTATCTTTACTCTTGATGACATAAACATCACATAAAACCCTGGAAAGGAGACAGAGAAAACTCTTCTAATCTGTGTTCATTTACACAACAAACATTAACCATTGATCCTCAAACTAAACTTTCGATTATTGTAACATAGTAAATAAACAGTATAATCAGCCTGGTTTGAATCTTCAATATCATCACTTTCTTTTCATTTAGTCTACTCTTCTTTTTGTTTACCATTTTATAAATCCGTTTATAACATTGTCTTCTACACCCCTACTTCCCCTAAAGGGCTTAATTAAATCAAATAGATTAGAAATTTTACTTATGGGCTGGAAGTCTTCGTAACACCTGGTTTTCTACTATCAGGTCCTTTGGTCAAAGTAACCTTCGAGTACACCTATAGAAACATCCTCTTTCTCAGAGAGATAAGTGCAAGTAATCTGAATTTGCATAACGTTTAATGAAAACAAGCTTCACTTCATTCCCAAACAAAGCCAAACCACTACATCATAGATCCCAGTACCATTCACCCACTGAGATTTGAGAAACACAGCCACAAGATTGAAGAACCCTCTCCCACAAACACAATGAACAAACCCTTATGAGGAAAAGTTCGTTAAATAGGTCAAGATCTTCTTAAAGGAATTGTCTGGTGGAAGATTGTGATACATTGTACTCATAGTTCTTATTTTTCTCTTTCTAACCATGTGAAAATTGTCCCCATTTGACGTTTTCTTCTTGTAGAAATCTGGTTTTCAAATTCACCATTTTCTCACCAAAAGCACCGTTTGTTCGAACGCATCAATTTGGTGAATGACGTTTGCGGGCAAAAAGGCAAAACGAGCGACTTAAAGTTAGCACTCCCATTTCCGCAGCAATTACACTCTCGCATGTACACGCACAGTTGATTGTCTATTATATATTAAGTACACATCGCGAACGTACGTAAATAGCCTACCATTCCCAGTTGGTACGTACAAAGCATTGCACATAATACACACCCACACTCAAACCACAAATCATAAACCGTTCTTCGAAATCGCTGCAATAAACTTCACGAATCAACTTTACAGTAAAAGGAAGCTGGAAAAGTATTTGGAACATCGAAAAGTGAAACATGTGGATCGATGTCAGAGCAGAATGTAATACCGAGAGACTAAGGCTTCGTAGAACTGTCCAATTGTAAACGTTACAGTAGCCTACATGCGAACATTCTTCGCGTTGCTGTTCAAACTTATCTTGTGTTACACAAAGACCACGAAATCACACATGAGCTACATATATGACGGCTTAGCGATTATTTTTAAACAAATTATTTGTAAGAAATTTCACCGAAAAATTAGGCAGAAATTCATTTGTATTTAAACGCGTTTTGTGTTGTAATTACTGTACGAACTGTATGCAGCATGGGTTATGTCGCAATCTGCAATTGCGAAACTGACGTCAAGTTCGCTACTGTTCAAAGAATATATGAAATATCCATCCTAAACGATTAAAACAAAAGATTCTCTGTCAAACGCAACATTTAGCATTCTCATGCTTTGAAAACATGTTTAGAAAAGTATTAATCGTGTTTTAAGGTAACTTCTAAGGGTCACCAGACAACTGCTGAACCAGAAGTGACTTTATGACAATTAGCAAACCTAATAAAGGAATAAAAGGATGAATTTACAAACTACTAATCCCATAAGAGAACAATGACCCCTTAAATTATAGGGACTCTGTGACATATTTGGTTCTCTTTACAAGCTTAACACTATTTGTCATCGAATGCACGTCAAAATTGGTGCGTGATACTGAAAAAGCTTGTTTGCAGGGAGAGTAAACAGTCCTCTGAGCAACTACATAATTGATGCCATTCATAATACAATGATATGTAGGACCTTAATACAAGATTAAGGTTCTGGACGATTTGACAATCTATAATAATTGTATCAAGAATTAACAGATGGTCTCAAAATTAATCCCATCTGGTTCATATGTCAAAGTAGATCGTTTAAAGATATGACTTCTTCACCAAATGGTGGAACTTGTTATCATGGAGCCTTGGAAAGATGTCCATCACACTGTTGTTCTGTTGCCCTACATCATATTGTATTAAAGACGGCGATGTCTCGGAACTGATACGCACGACTAAGCCTCTTGATGGCTATAATCGATTTAAGTAAGCATGTTATAATTGACCAATGAGAAGAAAAATGTCCTTAGAGATACAACCGATCCATCAAGCATGTCGAATTCTGAAAACTATATTCCCATGGCCGTTCTGCTTGACTAGGATGGTGATCCTGTCAGGTGTTACGCGCCTCTCTGAATCATTCAAGTAAATATACTTGTAGCATGTGTAATGGATGCTCAAGTTACCGTACATACTAATTTGAATTTATACGGTTTAGAACATTCCCTAAATAAAACTATTCAACCATTCAACTATCATGATCAAACGGTTATCATTGTTCATGTTTGCTTTATATATAGTTCTATAACAAAAAGGAGTTGCATCATGGCATTTACTCATCAAACCAAGAAAACTATCTTTTGGATTTGATGCCCGAACGGCTTTGTACCTTCTGCATCACAAATTCTTGGAACAAACCTCTGATAATTTTGCACCAAGGTGTAAAATTTAACCGACGACTCACCTTCAAACCACTGGAACGCTGACGTTTGACGTCACTGTTGAAAACCTGACGTAAATGATCTGTTTATCTCGATGACAAGCGTCCAGCCTACAATGGAATGACAACAAAAACCCATCTTGCTCTGTGATGGTTTTCTGCTTTGAAGGTTGCAGGACTAAATGCATGCGTTAGCATGCACTGGTCAATGGTCCATGCATAGTGATCCATGGCATTGGTCAATGGTCCATGCATAGTGATCCATGGCATTGGTCAATGGTCCATCCATAGTGATCCATGGCATTGGTCAATGGTCCATCCATAGTGATCCATGGCATTGGTCCATGCATAGTCTATCATGTCAATTGAGATTTAGACGTTTCTGATGGAGGATTTGCGGTGTGAATCGAAATAATCTTAAAAGTGTCTGTTGCTCTGATTATAATCATGATCTTGAACAAAACGAAAAACTATTACATTTTCGAGGTTGATTGGCCCATCATGAGTTTATTTCATCGAACTTCAATCAAATCTCACAATCCAGCTTGCCAAAGTCTGATCATTCCTTTTACTATTGTCATATCATTTACACAAACAAACATATTCTATAAAGTAAACTCTCGATACATATATAATCAAACTGGGTCACTATGACAGAAACTTGTTTTCCTTACGTGTTCATACATGATATAGTAACATACAACTTCACACGAACATCACAGCGGGTCTAGGTGAACACCCTGGGATTGATGGCGAGGTACATCAGGGATCAAGTGATGTTACTGAGATGTTTTCTTCAAGCGAACATACAGTAAAATCCTACGGGCTGTGAGCACGTTTCTGTATGTTTCATCAATAATATTCAAGTGAAATCCACATAGTCAAGATAACACGTCGCTACAACATACAGTTACTGTAAGCATGTATTCAGTAACATGTGTAATCATTTTGAAGATATTTAGATACATCCTGCTATAGTATGATGTGTATACCGCGAACATACAGTAAAATCACATGGGTGTGAGCACGTTTCTGTATGTTATTCATCAATAATATTATAGTGATGCACAAACTATCTTGTTGTATGGTTCAAGTTATATTTTGCCGTTACTTACCCTTGAGAATTACGCTTGGATCAATAGTTTCCGCTAACTGCATTTTTAGTTCTGTGACTTGATGCACAGCCTTGAAAGATGAAATATTATAAAATAAATTAAGCAAAAAAATTAAAAATTACTCCAAAAGGACGCAGTATTAAACTTCATATATTTGAACTAAAATATCATAATACCGTAGTACTCATGAATTATTTTGCACATGCTATAGATTTTGACGTAAATAATTTTAAAGAATATTAAAACGATACTTTCATAAAATCGGTTCAAATGATTTCAAACAGTACAAATTCCTCCTATCTTGAATGTAAATACCGTTGTTTGAACCGTATTTATGTATACCCTTATTGCATCATCATTATATCTCATTGTGCCATTGACAAAGATACCACAATGTTTATAAAGCTGCTACTTGACCGCTTCACAGTCAGTCCCCAACGAGCGAGTGAATGAGCTCAGAGAGCAGTTTTCTTATAGCCCCGCCCCAAAAATTTGGCCAAACGTATGAAAGTTCGCGAAACTGCTTGCGACCTACCCCTATGGTTGAAATTTTGAATAATGCAAAAGAAGGCGTCAAAAGCTACCATGACGCGGTAAGTTAAATCTCACAACATTTATTTTTCGTAATAAAGCAGTAACAAATTCTATTTTTGTCGTACTTTCTGATAATTTCCATTGAATTTGGCGCCTTTTTTCATGGCTCCAAAAAGTGCCGTTAAATTTGCCGTGAACTCAACTTCGTGCACATATTTGGTAAAATTACCAAATTACAAATACCAAATTCGTGATTAGAAATGCACTATTCTTGTCAACTATTTTCCCTACTTGTCTTAGTTATAATTAGTACACCACAAATTACCTTAAATTTCAACCATTGGTGGATTGTATCATAATGGGGCTAATTGAAACGTACACCAAAGCAACTCATACTGTATGTCATGATGACGTATGTATATCGCATACTATTTTATGAGCACCAGGTTTGGTCTATATGCTGCACTCAAAACATGCATGGCAACAATATAAAGGTTAAACAGTTTTACAGTTAGTATATGGTATGTACAGTTTCTGCAAAGTAAAATAACTATGTAGCATAATTTTATTCTATATAGGGATACTGTGGTAAATTTACCATGTTTTACCCTAATTTAACCGTAGTTTACAGCTGTAAGATTAGGGTATTTTTTTCAAGGAAGCATTTTTTCCTGTTATATCTTATATGGGGGGATAAATTATTGTATTCATGTACTTTATAACTGTTTGACCAAACTTTCTTGCCATTCCTGGACTTGCCATTCATTTAAACATTCCATCCTACTAATTTAACTCGAATCTTTTCATAGTGTTTAAAAGCTTGTTTATGAAGGGCTTGTGCCATCACTTGCCACTATTTTTTGTTGTGTTTGTACTATGTTCTGACAGCTTTACTTCTCAAAGTTTTATGTAATTATGAACAAGAAATAAATATAGAGACCAAAAAACAAATGTGTTGTCATTCTTAAAAAGAAAGTTCTCTGAACAAAAGTCCCTCAAGCTGACCTCATCGTGGTGTCAGAGTAGCAACCACTGTCTTTTCAGTGGGCGAACTAGAGCTTTGTCTGGGTATTTAAATTCCAAAATGCACCCTCTCAAGTGTCATATTAAGTTGCCTCTTGTGTGCTGCAGACCAGCTTAGGTCAGCTTTCAACCCATAGACCCCCACCCTGCAAACAAAGCCTGCGTATGTGCGCTGTGCCTGCATATCATAACTGATTTTCCCTACCATTTGGTATGTATCATGACCCAGTTGTTCACCCCCCCCCCCCCCCCCTGCCCACGTCTTTCTTTTTTTTTTTTTTTTTTTCCCCCTTTTTTTTGTTTTTTTCTTTTTTTTATATTTATCTGCTCGTTGTTTCTTTTTTT